>JALMGF010000137.1:2465000-2690547 GCA_023333645.1 Sceloporus occidentalis
CGTCCATCGCACAGACCTTCCTCGGCTGTCAGAGATCAGAGTTCCCCATGCGGGGAATTCTCTCTGACAGCCGGGGAAGGAATGCACGCTGCCCCGGCTGCATGACAGGGGAGTCAGAAGCACCGGTAAGTTTGGGGGGGGGGTGTTAAATGGGGGCATAAGGCATTTCTGGAGGCAGAGTGCTCTGTGAAATGCCTTTTAACCCCCTTAATGGCACTCTGCCTCCAGAAATGCCTTTTTAACCCTCTATACGCCACTCTGCCTCCTGAAATGCCTTAAACCTCCCTATATGCCACTGTGCCCCATAATATGCCTTTTAATCCCCTTAATGCCAGAGTGACATATAGGGGTATAAGGCATTTCTGGAGACAGAGTGGCACATAGGGGGTCAAAAGGCATATCATGGGGCACAGTGGCATATAGGGTTAAAAGGCATATCATGGGGCATAGTGGCATATAGGGGGTATAAGGCATTTCTGGGGCAGATGTGCATAACTGGGGGGGCAGGTTGGAAAATAGAAGGAAATAAAACCAAAATATTTTTCTCAATCATAGGTTTTATTAAAAAAAATAGTTTACATGAATTAACATTTACTGGTAAAACTTTTTTCCTATAGGGTCGTCTTATATTCAGGCTTTTTCTTTTTTCCTAAATTAATATTCAGATTTGGGGGGGTCGTCTTATAATCGAGCAAATACGGTAATATTCAAATTTTGGGGGGGGTCAAATTTTTTATATATATATATATAAATCTTTATTTTCTTATTGTAAAAAAAACAGAAAAGACAATTCACAAGCACAGTAAGAAAAAGAAAAAAAAATTAAATATAGCGATACATCTATAGAAAGCAGTATTCGACATAGTTGCACATATAGTCAGTTGTTAATGACGAACACCGGAAATAGAATATATCTAAAATTAAGTAAACTTAAAATCCCAGACATGTCAAACAAAGCACACAAAAAAAATACAAGACACAGCTGCCACTTAGGGGTCGTCTTATAATCAGGGTCGTCTTATAATTAACAAGGAATAAGCAGGGAGATCCTTTGAATGGGAAGTTGAATGGGAAAAGACGATTTATTTATTTAACCGAGCCATTGCCACCCAACCTAAACCAAGACTAGGTGCGTTAACAGGGCAATGACCAAACTGGACACAATAAACAACATACCATAATTTATTTCAGTGAAATTCCACTTTAATGCATATGATAACCCTTTAAATTTTTGTGGCGTCGCATCGGGGCGAACACATCTCATGACACGTGAAATACTCCAGAGCTGACACGGAGAGCAGTCACCTAATGAGATCTCCATGTTCAAGTGCGGAAAGTGCTCCCATTGATTCCAATGAGAGCACTTCCTGCCACTGATTGGCTACTCGAAGCAGCCAATCAGTGGCATGCAATGATGGCCTATGGAATGTAGGGAAGCTGCTGCTCTGGATCTGTACTTCTCTTTAAGGTAAGCACATTGCCCCCCCAACATTAAGCAATGCTTAACAATGCTTTAAGTTTTCTTACCCGGCACACAGGCGGTTCACGTGTTCCATCTGCGTGTTCCAAGCTTTTCTGTGCTATGCTAACCATTTCTTCACCACGCTGTGAAATTCTTTTGGCCCCGACACACAGCTCATTTACATATTACATACAAGAAATATCTCATCCCTATTTAAATCACAATGATGACATTAACGTGATGCCCCTGCCAGCAATCAGTTATCTCTTTCTGTGAGCAAAACCCTTGACCTTGCATAAATTATCCATCTAGAACAAACCAGTGATTGTTATTAGGCTAATTGTATGCGTCTGTCATGACGATCAATGTATCCTTACATTCTCCTGCTAGAAAACCCATTTGAAAGCAAAAAGCAATATAATTGTTACCCAGGTGCCATAGAAACAGAATTTTGATGGAAGATAAGCCCAATTCTGCCCATCTAGTCTGTCATCTTAGATTCAGGAGCCATACGCCAATCCCATGTATGTTTAAACCCCTTCGCTGTATTAACCTCCACCATTTGTATGCCTTTTTGTCCTTTCGGAGGATAAATTGCAATCCCCCAGTTTTAATAAAGATAAGTTGTGCCAGAACATTGGATCCACATGCTCCAGCATATAGGAGAACATCATAGTCGCATCTTCTAAGGCTCACCAACTTCAAAGATGGTGGCCAGTAATCATAGACCACATCGCAGCTTGTATTTCCAGGGCAAAAACCCAACGTCCCATTGGCCAAACCTGAATCAATAAGAAGCTGCGTTCTGTTGTGATAAACCGCCAAGTGCTGACGGATGAACATACCTAATACTACAAAGTTGCCTTTATCTTAATGAGATCCAATTAAAATTCCGAAGAACTCTTTGATGCTACTTATTTTTGCTATAAACAGGCCTGATAAGAAGGGGGAGGCTTTCCACACAGCAGCCAGCTTTTTATCTGTCGCTTATTAAAATCTAGCTTTGGAAGTTATTTTATGGCCACTTCTTGCGCTTTCATTTATTTCCTCAAATATAGTCAAGTTCCTTTCCTAATTATTTGGTATGTCGCAATATATTACGACCCATCTGCCTGACACATGTATTGTGCAGTCTAAAACTCTCCAGTAGAGGTCCGGACATATTGAGAGCCTGAGATTATTGAGATATTGAGATTAGTCGTTCATGATAATGTTTATCCTGCAAATTATTCATCAACTCTTTCTTCCTCCTACTAACACATCTCAGCAGACATAACCTGGTCCGAACTTCGGCGCTTCAACTGAAGAGAGTCCTCTCCCCTGATCCACCAGTTGAGGGAAGGGAAGTCACCGAAAGTGCTGTCATTTTGGAGAAAGTTCACATTAGGGGAAAATGGTGGAGGTTTGCACGAGGTTATTTCCACAGAGATGCAGAAGAAGATAAAGGAGAAAGGATGAAAGACAGAAGGTAGAAGAGATAAGATAAAGAACAAGAAGATGTGGAAGGGAAAGTGTTTGGCAGAGAAGGTAGGGAAACATTCAGAAAGAGTGAAAAAGAGAATAAACGAGAATGAGAGCGTGAGTGAGAGAATGAGAGCAAATGTGGGCAAAGGGCCGAATTTAAAAATTTCGTTCGCAAATTTAAAATGTTTCCGATTTTCAGCCAAACCGAATGGGCAGGGAATGTAATTCATTGCCCGAAAACAAATGGGTGAAAAGAACTGGAAAATTTGTCCAAATAATTTTTGGCCCGTTTGCACATGTCTAATAGACAGGGCCGGCCTTTGGGGTGTGCGACCGCACAGGGCGCCACACTCCAGGGGGCGCCGCCGCGGGGTCCGCCATCGCCGCCGCCGTGGGGTCCGTCGCCGCCGCCGTGGGGTCCGACGCCACCGTAGCGTACCGCTGCCGCCAGCAGCGTACCTAGCGGGGGGGGGCGGTCCGCACCGGGTGCCGCTCATCAAGGGGGCACCCGGCACCCCTCCAGAGACGGACAGTAATGTCCGCCGCTGGAGGAGCAGGCTCGCAAGGGAGCGGTATCGGAGGTCTTTAACAGACCTCCGGCTCCCTTAAGTGATTTTAAGCCGGTTCAAGGCTCTCCCTTGAACCCGGCTTAAAATCACTCAAGGGAGCCCGGAGCACAGCTGCTGTGCGCCGGGGTTTGTTGTCAGATCCCGGCGCACAACACCGAAGCCGCGCCCACCACTGTCCGTGCCCTCTGACCCGGAAGAAGACAGAAGAACTGAAGAAGAGGAGCGAAGAGAAGGAAAAGGAGCTGTAAGGAGAAAAGAGGAAAGGTAGGAAAGCATTCAGTGAGAGTGAGAGTGAGAGTGGATTGGCAGATGTGTGGATTGGTATGTGTGTGGATTGGTAAGTGTGGATTGGTATATATGTGTGGATTAGTGTATATGTGTGGCTTGGTATATGTGTGGATTGGTATACGTGTGGATTGGTATACGTGTGGATTGGTATGTGTGTGTGGATTGGTATGTGTGTGGATTAGTATATATGTGTGGATTGGTATATATGTGTGGATTAGTGTATACGTGTGGATTAGTGTATACGTGTGGATTGGTATGCGTGTGGATTGGTATGCGTGTGGATTGGTATATGTGTGGATTGGTATATGTGTGGATTGGTAAGTGTGTGAGAGTGATGGGTGTTATGCTGTACCATTTCCAATGTCTTTTTCATTATCTAATTATGCTCTAAAAGTACATCATAACTCCCATCATCTATACTGTTCCATACAGTGGCAGAGCTGGGAGGCAGAGGCCTTGCACCCCCACCGCAGGACTCCTGAAAGGTAAGTGAACTTCAAAGAGGGAAAGGGTAGATAGTTAGGAGGGGGTAGATAGGGAGAAGGGAGTGAGACAGGGGAAAGGGGGTAGATAGGGAGAAGGGAGTGAGAAGGGGTAGATAGGGCAGAAGAGAGTGAGAAGGGGTAGATAGGGCAATCATACTCCTATCATGCCAAGTGTGCGGGTACATCCTGGAATCTGGGTATGCCTGGGCATGATAGGAATGTGATTGCTGTTAATCATATATATATATATATATATATATATATATATATATATATATATAATATTGTAATTTAATTGTTTTGTCCTATTTTGGTGTGTTACTTACTTTAAATAAAAGTGTTAGATTTTTTTATGGTGTGTGGGGGGGTCATATTCGGTTTTGGCCAGGTAAATGCTGCACTTTCGGTTTCAGTCCAGAATTCGTTTCGGTGCATCCCTACTACTAAGCCAGACAATGAAGTGGTAGGCCTACACCACATCAATGTTTGGCGTAGTATATAGTGATTGGGGTTTTGTTACAAGTTTTTATTTCTTTCTTTTTTTGGGATGGGGGGGCGCCAGAGGAGTAGTCCGCACAGGGCGCCAGAACACCTAAGGCCGGCTCTGCTAATAGAAATAGGTTTAACCTTTTCAATTAGAATGAGTCAGACATGCCCTATGTAGCAGAAAGAGTTAAAGCTGAGATTTGTAAATAGGGAATGATATGATAATAAATGAAAGAGGGATTGAAACATATTTTTCTTAATAGAAAATTACACAGCTAAAAAAAATGGAATATCTAAAAACTTTGGAATAACTGAAGCAGATGAGACCTCAATACAGAGAAGAGAGCACTAGGGGGTTAGTTAATGATCCAGAGGGCTAATAGATTAAGATCGAACCCTGGAGTTTAGCTTCCTGATTTAACACAGTTTGCCATCAAACCACCCGCAGACTCCACTGCGTGAACCAGTTAAAGGACGTCACAAATGCCAGTACGTTCAGCAAAGAGGGAGAAGGAATTCAGAGCCGAGAAGGAAACGAGAAGCGGGCGGGCGACGGGAGGAGAATAATACATTCATTAAGAACCCAGGCAGGGTGGATACAACACAGCGTGAAAAATTCATTAGCCAGTCATTGGAATATTCAGTGTTACCTCCCGAGGGCTGCCGAGACCTTGTTTACTAACTTATGTATGGGTGCTGAATGAGAAAGAATAGTATGATCACTGCCCATACCTCTTCGAAAAGTGGCCTTCCCACCAAAGCAATCATCAGTCCAATAAGAAGAGCCATTCCACTTATTGCTATGGCAATAAGACCGCTATGTGTTTTACTTGGGCAAACCAATTTATAATACCTGGCGTTAAGGAGGGTTCCCTTTTTGGGATATGACATCATGTCTTGGATGATCTCAAACTTTAATCAGTCTTTGGTCTCGTCTTAGATTCAGGAGCCATATGCCTATCCCATGCATGTTTAAATTCCCTTACTGTATGTCGCAGGAGCCTCCATGACTTGGAACTTGGGGGGCGCCTGGAGGCTGTATTTCCTGTTATAGACGGCGGACCCCTGGATTGCATTGCATACTTCCAGCAGGCAACAGTGGACACTAATCGCAGTGCAATATCTGGTTCCTTTGCGTGGATTTATTTTTAAGTCACTCTGTACCTGATAAGAGGTACAGGGTGGCAACAGTTTTTGTGTTTTTGGAAGCCAGAGGTGTCTGGCTTCTCTTGGAGTGCTTCGTGCTTGGTGAAAGCAGCAGAAGCCGGATCCTTCTTCAAGTCCTCTGCCTAGCATTCCCCGAAGGGATATACTAGACCATTTCCTTCCCTCCCCGGACAGCAGGAGGGCCAGATCTTCTTGGTCCACCTCCGAAGAGAAGGACCACTGTGAGTAGAGGTAGGGAGCCACAAGGCATCACACTACCTCTACCAGCAAAAGAATAGAAGTACAGAACCACTGCTGCTGTAGTGCTCAAACCATGACTGATAAGCACATATGCACTTAAAACAGTGCTAAATCATGAGCGCATAAATAAACATAAAGTGTTCAGCTATTGCCATGGGCTGAACTAAAAACAAAATTTCCCACACACAAGCCCATAAAGGTCAGTGAGTGAAGAGTGCTTTTTGTAGCGAGGCCATTCAGGGTTCCTCATGCAGGTGCAAGGCTGTGAAAGTGACCCAGGAATACACCTCAGGCTCCAAGATACCTTGGCCAGAGGATCAAATAGATCTTATACACTTGATCTTGGCCAAATGGCCGAGAGTCAGCAACAACATAACAGCAGTGAGCGAGCCAGAGTCCTTTAGCTCTGACAGCATGCTTTTGTAAGTTGGTGTGGTTTTCTGTTATAACTCATTTGCATATGATCTGCATATTGCGTTTTACATATGGTTTGGTGCATGCTGGTCATAACTCACCGCCAAAGTTAGTTTCTGTTTTATCCCACTGTGAGTACTGTTTTGTTGTTGGGATGTCTCAGTCTCAGTCTTTTGACTAAGGTCTAGTTAGTGAGAAGATGATTTTTGTTCTTCAAAGAGTGTGCAGTAAAAGTTTAATAGATCAGCTGTAATTGGAGCACGGGAATACTTAGTAGACTCACAAAGCATAAAACTGAATCACACACACAAACAAAATATTGAAATAACGGCATTATAGTATAAAATGATGATAAATTATGTTTACAAAAAACTAGCATCCTCTGACGGGGCTCCAGGGACCAATGAGGTGCTAAGTACCTGCTGGAACTGTTTGCATGATAGTGATGCCTACAAATGAGGTGTTATTCCCACTGGCAATTAAAGGGTTAGCAGGATACTTATTTTGCAGCATTTAAATAAAAAAATATGTATATTTCACTGCTTCCTCTCACACTAGATTGTTTTCAGTATCTGTAATTGGCTCTGTAATTGGTTCTTTAGATAGTATTTCTAACAATCCCGTTTTTTTCCCGTACCGCGAGAAACGGTCATTTCCAAAGAATAAGAGAACGGTGATTTAGTCTCTCGCTACAAAAGAACGCAAGCCATTGTCTAACGGGGCACTTCAAACAATACCATTATCTCGTTCAATGGTATTTCTAGGGGAAGAATGAGAAAAATCATCCAACCCTGCAAGTTTCTTTTTCTTATTTTAATTGTAGCGCAGAACGATCCCAGAAGCCAGAAATGGATGCTGCCAAAACATAGAATAGCCGATAAGAACCGCTCTCCCCATCTCGTCTATCACATGGTCTTCAGCCTTACTTGGTCCTTGGCTTTATGCTCATGCCTTTCTTTTCCAAACAAACTCCCGCAAAGTGTTAACTTCCACCATTTTTGCCGTTCTACATTTTAGAAGAATACAGAACTCTGAAATATTATTCTTTTGAGTTCAAGATGTCCTGCGTTGTGATCTGGTCAATTTTCGGATGCAACAATCTGGAAATTGTGTGGCTGCATCAGTTATTGTAGTAGATATGTGGGACTTCAGAAAACAAAGCAAGAATTCTGCGCATGGCCAGCAAATACCAATACCTATCTGGGGCATAAATATCGGGGATTCCGTCCCACTATATGGCCGTATATTGCTTCGCCCGCCACTATGTCCAAGTGCCCCAAGTTTGTGTAGTCCTATCAAATTTTTCATGGCAATATTGCTTACCAAGAAAGGGGAGGCCAGATCATAAAAAGCTCTACATTCTTGCTTTGTTTTGTGTATTTATTGGTCATTATTATTCAAGCAGCAACCAGGGAATCTGAATTTGTATGCCTTTTATGCTTTTCAGGGTCTCCGCTCCCCTTTCTGTATATTTTTTGCGGTGTAGGTTCCGACCAAACCTTGGGGTTGAGCAGCCCCTCCTGCCACACAGGTGCCTCATTCATGGTGACCAAAGAAGGCTTTATATTGCTTGAGAGTCTCGTTTGGGTTAAAAAAAGGTCTTCTTGGACACCAAAGGTCAGATATTTTGCCTCTTACAGAGGAAGCATAGGAACATTCCCCATGTTGGACCTAATTCATGACCTTTTTCACTTTTAGGCGTCAGGGTGCATATGAGGCGATAATGGAACCATCCTGATGTCTTGGACATCCTCTCTTGACATCCATCTGATTCCTCCAAAGGTCTTCACTCTGGACCAGTTCCAATGTTGGCCAAAAATCTGAGGGCTTTTCCTTGCCTTATACCTGAAACTAGGATATAACCCTGCACGTCCAGACCATTGCAATTTTTGCAAATAAAAAAAACTGCAGCTCTTGTGGGGGTTCCCGGTCTGCAGCGGTCGGTACCTGTCAAAAGTTGTCCAAAGAAGGAAAAGCAGTGAACCGGCGACAGGGTCATGGGTGGCACGTTGATCCATGCACGTGGGTGTGAAGGCTGTCCCGTGGATGGCCAGGTGCGTCGCTTACCTGGAGAACACGCGGCATCCGGATGCATCCATGGAGGCCGCACTTTGCCACTTACAGGACTTAAAGGATCTGCTGCTAACGTCTTGGTGCAGATACCAAAGCACAGCTTCAGAGGTCTAGTGGAGTCCATACCTCGAGGGTTTAGGGCTGTTTTGGCGACAAAAGGGGGACCTACACAATATTAGGCAGGTGGTCATAATGTTATGGCTGATCGGTATATTTTTACAGCACTATATATTTTCCACCAGGAAACAGTTACTTGCCCAGCCTGTTGGCATTGTATCTAGACTGGCTTCTGTTCTAATCGAGGTGGTGGAAGCCATATTAAAAAAGAAAACCCCTTAATTAGCTATAATTTTATGCTTGCCGGGAGGATGTTGGAATTCTGGCAAGTTGGAAATTAAATTAGTGGTTTCACTGAGCAAAGTAAAAAGAGCAGCCAGTGATCTGACTGGTTTCATTATTTTTTTCTTGGTGTCTTTAATATATTGGATGAGAAAATAGAATACGAAGAACATACACGAATATTCGCTCGAGAAAAAACACGGGAATATGGGCGAATATTTGTCAAAATACTAATGAACACGAAGACTTTGTCGGCACTCAAGTCAAGTTATTATTTTATACAGCGCTGGGGGGGGGGGTTATAACGGAAAAAATATTTATTTTTCCATGAGACTGGAATCTGTTATTGCAATTTTGATGTGTTGTTGTCTAGTTGCCTCATATGTAATATTATAAAAATAACCGCAAAGTGCGTTACAAAGAGATGCCCCGAAAGCACGGTCCCCTCTGTAAAGACGTACATTATTTCAGGCGGGGCAGTCCGTCACTTTTAGCTCAGTATAAATAAATGATTGATATCTTTGCCTTTTTTACATCATCCATGAGTCAGGGTAGCGCCGGTATTTAATGCCTTAGAATTGAGAGCTTGTTCCCCCCCTTAGGACTGCTTGACTTATGCTTAGAAATCGGTGTTACGGTGCTTACTAGCCACCCCCCACCCCCTCGCTAAATGCTACTTACAAAAGTGCAGAATAGGAACCTTGCAGCCTATTCCCGGTTACTACGAACAAAACGAGCTGCACCCTTAACACAAGGTTTCTGCACAAAGTAACGCTGCCCGTTTCTCCCGCTGTAAAGACTCAAACCTTAATCAGTCGTTGGTCTCGTCTGAGATTCAGGAGCCGTATGTCTATCCCATGCATGTTTAATACCCTCACTGTATTACCCTCTACCACTTCTGCTGGGAATCTGCTCCACTTATCTACCACCCACTCAGTAGAGTAAAACTTACTTACATTACATTTAAACCCATTTATCTGAATCTCCTGATGTTTGATGGATGTGGAGGGTAACAGATGCTGTATAAAACGGACGCTTATTAAAAAAATAAAATACATTTGGACTTCCTTGCAGATGTAATAAAAGTACAATAAATACCAAAACTTGAACTCCCATCACAGAATGCCGGGACCATAATTATCTGGTACAGCTGTTGGTCAGGTTTCTAAATTTAGATCACCATGGAAACCAATGGATTGTTCCTTGTTATGGCTTCACGTGTAGAATTGTATACTAGAGTTTGGTGTTTATGTAGAAGACCGCAAATACTCCTCGTTTGTTTTTATTATTATTATTATTATTTCCGCGTGGAATTTGGTAACAGATAAGGGGATTATGTTTCATGGAGATTCGAGGAGTTGGCAGGAGGTAAGGAAAGGTTAATGGAGGAAAAGTGATGTTAGGTTGTAAAGGAAGGGGTATCAGTTGCGGAGTAAAAGTCGTATTAATCATGGGTGTCCCTGAATAATCAGGGAGGAGCCAAAATATTATTCCTGACAAAGCTCCATGTCATTCTAATGATGTCACACCCACTGGAATGGGCAGGGTATATAAGCCCCACCCCCCATGAAAAATTGTGGATGCTGATAGGGTGTGTGACGGGATTCTCTGCTCGGTATCTCCCACCCCAATTTATTTATTTATTTTTAAAAACAACAGATTTTCGGGAAACTCACTTGATTGGCCGGGATTGACCAGCCAATCACTGAAGACCACGAAATATACTGTGTCCGTGATTGGCTGGTTAATGCCACCTAATAAGTAAAAACCACATAGATATCTGGAATAGGACTGCAGTTGAAGAAGAAAAATCAAATAAAGTAAAATTTCAAAAAAGGCTTTGGGTGTGCATAAAGCCATCCTGAAGAATTAATAAATAAAATATGATTCAGACCGACCCTTACATGGCATCCAGGCAGCACTTTGACAGGAGCAGCAGTTTGTTACCCCAATCATGAGCGGATGCAGAGGGGCAATTGCCCTTCTCCTGAGAAGCCTGACAGCATATTTTACAAGTAGGAATAAAGAGGTAAATTCTGAATCCTGGATTTACCTTTTTATTCTCCTAGCTTCAAGAAGGAGGCAGGGTTTAGCAGGGTCACGTGACCTAGAGTTTCATGACCCCACGGGGGAAGCGAGGCAGCTGAGCCGCATGGAGGGCAAGCTGAAGATGGGGTAAGGGAGTAGCATATGTCTATCTGGATTTGTGTGTGTGTGTGTGTCTGAATGGGTATGTGTGTGTACATGTGTCTGGTCAGCATATTTGTCTGCGTATGTGTATGTCTGGGTATGTGTGAGCGTGTTTAGTTGTGTGTGTGTGGGTGTGTGTGTTTAGTTGTATGTGTTTGTGCGTGTGTGTCTGGATATGTTTGTGTCTGCGTATGTGCGAATGTGTTTAGTTGTATGTGTTTGTGCGTGTGTCTGGGTATGTGTGTGTTTGGTTGTGTGTGTGTCTGTGGTTGGAAATGGTTTTGGGGGAGGTCAGCATTTCATCCTTGGACCCAGACAGCACAATGTCTGATGCTTTGATGTCATTCGCAAAGTGCAGACCAAACGGGCCAATCGGTTCTTCTCTGTCATCGTTCTCTGTTTATTTAAGATGACAAATTACAAGACTGAACACAACGCCATCTACCCGATAAACTGTCCACAAAACAAAAGGCATATAACAAAGACAAGCGGACAACCCCGTCATCACTTACAGTGTTATCATCACCACAGGAAGTCATTAAAACACTAGTGAGTGAGTCACTTTCCCGCACCACCTGCCACAAGCCAGCAGTCTATCCCTCTAACGTGGTTATCCAAACAGTCTTTCATCCGTGTCAACAGCTACATTAGGTGTCTCTCCCCCTCAGTAAATAAAAATGTGCGATCTGCAAATCTGTCTCCATAGAAACCATCGTTTATAAAGAACATTAAATCTTAGAGTTGTGTTTTAAGACACCTTGGGCCACCAATGAGTCATCCTGGATGACAAAGCTCATCAACCTCCAGTAGAGGACATCTCCAGCTTACGACTCTGGTCCTCAAGGCCATTCAGTAGTTTAGGTTTTCAGGATCTCCCGCTATCGTTTACAAGTAATTCCAGATACAACTAAAGAACTTTGATTTACCAATACCTAATACAGGGCCAGCCAAACCTTCAGAAGCTGGGGTTGGACCTTCATGATATATAGTGAAGTCGAAACATGCAAGTACAGTGAAACAACCTGAATGTGCCTGAAATATTCATTTTTCTTTCCATTTTTTCTGGGTCGGGCGCTATGGAATTCTGTACTCTATATAATTCAATTTATTTGTTTGTTCTGAGCACCGTTACACTTAATCTCGGGATACTGGGTCTTGCTGACCGGAGAGACCTCATAACGGTCGCCTAGCTCATGATCGCTAATACTTTTGGGAATATTTTAACATGTCCCAGATCTGGCCCACAACACACAGTATTCTCTCCTGTACTTTGTTAAATTATAGTTAATTAGTTCGAAAGAAGACACGGCCCATCACCCAGTCCATAAACCCCACATTAGATGATCCAGAAGAAAGTTTCTACTCTTTTAAAAGTTCCTTCACAGATTGGGACGTCTACCAACTACAATCTTACAATGCGCAAATTTTTACGAGTGATGAATTAGCAGCAGCCGGCTGTATTGATGTAGTGAGATCAGAGCCCTTAATGACTCTGAAGAAAGAGGGTCCCATGCTGAGGGGATCAGTAGCCATCCCGGGCCTGCAGGGTTGATGGACAGGCGATCAATTATTTAATGGTCACGCCGGACCGTATGATGAGAGCGCAAAGAATATTGATACTGATGATCATGAAAGCAAGACCACTGGTGATGGATTGCAATGGGAGTAAATTCCTGCTGCTGATTGGCTCCTGGAGGGTACTGTATACAGCACTTGGGGTTTGTTACTGTATACAGCGCTGGGGGTTATATTACTGTATACAGCACTTGGGGTTTGTTACTGTATACAGCGCTGGGGGTTATATTACTGTATACAGCGCTGGGGGTTATATTACTGTATACAGCGCTGGGGGGTTATATTACTGTATACAGAGCTGGGGTTATCCTCAAGGAGAAAATAAACTTATATTTTATTAAGGGACTTTCACTTTAAACGGTGGCAGGGATAGAAGTGGCAAAAGGGGTGACATGGTGCAGGCCTGGATGCGATGCACATCTAGATGGGGCCCTAAATCCAAGCTGAACATAGCACTGTATTAGTAACATCTCTGCCAAGAGAAATATTTAAGACTTATTTTATATGAATTTATAGCTATCATTAAAAGATTTGGGGATTTGGCATTTTAATGCATTTCCTTTTTCTAGAGTCAATTATTTTTTTTCCCAAATGCACATTTCACACATTTTATATAATAATGTCCAAGGGGCAGCTTGCCTTTTATATATTAGTCTTTAAAGTGTAGGCTCACCTGCTCACGCTGCCAGAGGTCATGTATCAATCTTATAGTCTTGGAAAACCTGAAACTCAAAGCCAAGCACAAGACGCTGCCGGATACACTTTTTTGCTTAATCTCCATACTAATTTCAGCATTTTTATCTTTTTTTTTTACTTGAAGCAGAAATAATCTCATTATTCTGCACTTTTGGTCTAGACTACATCTTCTAAATCTTAAGCATTAGTTTAAAAAATAATACAAAAATCATTTTTGGCCTTAAAATCTTTACTGATAAAAATATCCATGACTAAGTGAGAATTTGCTTCTTAACACTATTCTTCTTAAAAATGAATTCTGAAGTTTAACTTTTTCTTTAACTTTAAATCAAGGCATTCATTTCATTTTCATAACTAAACCTCCCATGGCTTTATCTTAATGCATTATGATAAACAAGACTTCCTTAAACCCATTTTAACTTGTGTCTAATTGGGTCTATTCCCTTCTATAAAGTAAAGTTGTCATTCAGGTTAAGGGATAACTTGGCTCAAGCCACGCTTACATTAGGGCTTCAACTTGTAAATTCACTAATCTGTAAATTGTTTGAGAGGACATGCGGGTGCCTGTGACTTTAAGTTTTGCTCGTTACAGATGAGGGTATGTAAGATCAATGTGAACTCTCATGTCCTCATCTGAAACGCATAAAATTTCCACTCGCCAACCTCTCTTTGTAAGGGGGTAATTAAATAAAGCTGGGAATATACCCCTCTAAAGTCAAGAGATAAGGAGAGGTGCAAAGATGGCCCCCATGATTAATTATTTAAATCTATCCCCTACTGGGGTCTGCGCCTTTTTAGATCATTTAACCCTCATTGCCCATAGCCAGAGATTGGGGGAGTATTTTTTTATATTTAAGGTATGGTAAGGGGTGTCTCGCAAGTTACCAGAAGGCCATTTAGGTGGTCAGATGCGCACTTTATATAACCTCACCTGGGAGACTTCCTGATAATTTTTAAGGGTTGACCTATAAGTCTTTATTAACAGGGCCATTATTTACATGGTGGGAAGATCTTCTTACTATTATATAACATCAAGACACTGTTATAGCCTTTCTGTGGGTCAATAAGCATGTATAAACTACATTATGTTTTAAAAAAAATGCGTTAGAACAGAAATGAATTGAAATATATATTTTTGAACGTAATGACTACTGCCTTTCCCAAATGTCAACTAGCAGAAAATAAAACGTATATGCACCGGTCAGCAATAACATTATGAGCACTGACAGGTGACGTCAATAACACTGATAATCTTGTTATCATGGCATCTGGCAGCGGGTGGGATATATTAGGCAGCAAGTGAACATTTCATCCTCAAAGTTTATGTTAGAAGCCGGAAAAATGGACAAGTGGAAGGATCTGAGTGACTTTAACGAGGGCCAAATTGTGATGGCGAGACGACTGGGTCAGACCATCTCCAAAACTGCAGCTCTTGTGGGGGTTCCCGGTCTGTGGTGGTCAGTATCAAAAGTGGTCCAAGGGAGGAAAAGTGGTGAACCAGGGAGCAGGGTCATGGATGGCCGAGGCACATTGATGCACGTGGGGGTCGAAGGCCTCCCGTGTGGTCAAATCCAACAGACGAGCTGCTTAACTCAAATTGCTGAAAAATACAATGCTGGTTCTGATAGAAAGGAGTCAGAACACACAGAGCATCACAGTTTGTAGTGTTTGGGGCTGAGTAGCCACAGACCAGTCACGGAGCGATGGAAGAAGGTGGCCGGTCTGATGAATCACGTTTTCTTTTACATCACGTGGATGGCCGGGTGCGTTGCTTACCTGGAGAACACGCGGCACCGGGACGCATCCATAGGGGCCGCAACTCGCAGCTTACAGGACTTAACCCCTTCGCGACCTTTGCCGGTTCAGGACCGTCATGACATGAAGGTCACTAAATGACCTTTGACGGTCCTGAACCGTCAAAAAGTAAAATAAGCTTAGAAAGTGATCAACGATCACTTTCTTCGCTTAAACGGCATTACTGTAATGCCTCGATGTCGAGGCATTCAGTAACGCCGAGATCGGCATCGGGGGCCCCTCCCCGAGGCGTCAACAGCCGCCATACATTGTATGGTGGCGGACGCCCGTTTTAAAAGCGTTTAGGAGGCGATCAACGATCGCCTCCTAAACTTAAATGGTGTCGCTGGAATGCCTCGATCAGGAGGCATCCAGCGACACCAAACACTTACCTCTGGGTGGGCTGTGACCGCTCCGGAGAGCGGTCACAGCCGCAGCTGCCGGTGTTCTTCGCCATCAACAAGATGGCGGCCGCCCTGTAAAAGAAACAAACAAGTTTTTAAAGTTTGCTAGATGGTCTAGAGAACTCTGGCTCCACTTGCAGGTTGAATACAGGTACTGCATTCAACCATGCAAGTCAATGGAGCCCAGCTTTCTAATCACAATGTGATTAGTAAAATATAAAAAAAAAAAAAAAATATGGAAAAAAAAAATATGGAAAAAATTAAAAGTGCTAACATTTAAAAATAATTATGCAGTGATGTCACTAGATGAACCATCCAGCAAAATGTGTAAAAAAAATATAAAAAAAATAAAAAAGTATTAAAAAAATAAAATAAAAAAATAAAGTGCTAAAATTTCTCAAAAATCTCAACAAAGAGTTAAAATAAAAGCACTTCAAATACCCAAGGGGTGTCTAATATAAAAAAAAATGGCTGATGGGGTAAATTGGGGTGGCTGAGCTCAAAGATAGGGCATAGGTACAGACTTTCCAAAATGGACAAAAAAAGCGCACTTCCCAAATGTGGCATTTTAAATCTCAAACAACACGACAAATCCATGCATGTCGGGTATCACTGCACTCAGGAGATGTTCCTGAACACACATTGGGGTGTTGTTTGACAGTGGCATATACCAGGACCTGTATATCTATAACTAAAGTACAATTTGTGTGAAAAAAAATAAAAAAAAATTACTATTAAAGTTTGACAAAGTGTAGTTGTATAATTGGTGCATGGAAAGGGTTAAAATAACAGCATTTGGAATACCCTGGGGTGTCTAGTTTTCAAAAATATATGGTTTGAATGGGTTAAATTGAGATGGAGGCAGAATGACCAGATTTGTTAAAAAAGATTTGGAAATCATAAAACGCTGCTTGTACTTATTGCCCTATAACTTACAAAAAACAGCAAAAAAACATAAAAACATTGGGTATTTCTAAACTCAGGACAAGTAGTAGAATCTATTTAGCTAGTTTTTTTACTTGCTTTTTTAGGTGAGTAAAAGATTTTTCAAATAAAAGTCATAAAATGTGTTTTTTTTCAATTTTTCACCATGTTTTTTTTATTTTGTTTTATAGTAAATAAGATGATATGATCAAACTAATGGTATCTGAAGAAAGCCCATCTTGTCCTGAAAAAAACAATATATAACTTATGTGGGTACACTAAATGGGTGAGGAGAAAATTACAGCTGAACACAAGCACCACAAAAGTATTAAAACAGCCTCGGTCCCACAGGGTACAAAACGAAAAATGAGCCCGGTCCTTAAGGGGTTAAAGGATCTGCTGCTAACATCTTGGTGCCGGATACCACAGCACAGCTTCAGAGGTCTAGTGGAGTCCATTCCTCGACGGGTCAGGGCTGTTATGGCGGCAAAAGGGGGACCTACACAATATTAGGCAGGCGGTGATAATGTTATGGCCGATCAGGGTATGACCTTTGTCTTTGGTTTATTTTATAGTCAAACGTCTCTCATTTCCAAACAAATATACTAACAGAGAAATAATATTTTGCTCTGTAAGTGCTGATAACATTTGCAATGTACTTTTCAAAAGGGTTTCTCCAAAGAAAAAGGGTAGCTAGAACAGAATCAGGAGGGATAAGTCAGACTCTCTGCTAGAGGCCTTGGGTTAGAAAAGATGAAAGACAATATAAACATGATAGAGATAAAAGCAGATACAGAATAAATATAGGAAACATTAGTAACAAGGCTAGAGAAGATAGTCGGAAGAAACGGATGACAATATGGAGACCAAAAAAGGAGAATAAAAGAGTAAGTCAAGGGCGAAGATTAAATGGTGCAAGAACTAAAGTGTTATCATGCAGGTCAGGGCTGACATATCTCATTATTCCAAAGATTAAAGCCACATCTCGCGTCCGGGATCTCTCTGTTCCCTTTCCGAGGAGAATCATTCTGGAAAACAAAGTCAGAGCGAACTTGGGAATTTGACATAAAAAAATTTAGCGACCCGGGCAAGTCATGGTGTTTGTTTATTCTTAAGGCATCGGACGCTGTGATATTAGTGAGGGTGGCGTTCAATCGCACAGCGAGAATTTACTTTGTATTCCACTTGATCTGAATATACAGGGTCTGAAAGGGCTAGAACTCTAAGTCTGATTTGTGATGCTGAGAATTTCCTAACCTCTTCCCGACAAAGCGCGTACATGTACAGGCTGATTTGAAATCGCTGTAATCCATGCTTCCCCACGGAAGCCTCACAAGTGGGGTTAGCCATTGATATTGGGAGGAAAGCCTTCTCCCTCCTTGAAAAAAATGCAAAAAGATTACTACCACAAACCTTGACTACGACTGGTAGTAGGATTAGTCCCTGGAAAGAGATAAAATACCTGTATTTGAAATACCCTGGAGGGTGTCTAGTTTTCAAACATATATGGCTTGATGGGGGTAAATTGACTTGGCCGGCTTCAAAGATGTCCCAATTAGAACATGGGGCAGAGGTCTGACCTCAAAATTCCAAGTTGAAAAGCAAAATTATCCCAAATGCATCCTATTACCCCCCAAACAACCCGACAAACCCATGCATTGGGATATCACTGTACTCAGGAGATGTTGCTGAACACATATGGAGGTGTTGATTGACAGTGATGTATACCAGGAGCTGTAAATTCATATCTGAAGTAAAATGTGTGTGAAACAAAAACACAAAACCAAATATCATAAAGTTTGACAAAGGCTGGGGGTTGAATCGGGGCCTGGAAAGAGTTAAAATACTAGCATTTGAAATACCCTGCGGTGTCTAGTTTTCAGTCATAGTTTTATGCAGGTAAATTGAAATATGTCCCAAATAGCACATGGGGGCAGTATGGCCATATTTAAAAAAAATAGTTTGGAAATAGCAGAACGCTACTTGTACTTATTGCCCTATAATGTGCAAAAAAAACCAAAACATTAAAACGTTGGGTATTACTATCTCAGGACAAATTTAATATCTAAAGAAAGCACTGCTTGCCTTGTTGTCCCAGACAACACAAAACCACTTGAGGCAAAAGGTACTAGAACTAATCCAATGGAAAAGGCAAACGCGTAATCAATACCAAAGATTGGTACCAACAGCGAAGGTTCACAAGCGTAGGACATAGCAGAGACCAAGGCAGAAGGGTTAAGTCATTGAGCACTGACTGGAGGGTGTGATGGGGTTATAATTACCGCTCACTTGTAGTACATGCGAGAGCCCCGTCAGAAGCTGGCTGACCAATAGTAAAAGGTCCGCCTGTCCAAAGTAAGAATTCAGCTAAGCAAATACCATTCAGAAAACACTGATCCGCGGCATAAATATTGGAGTTTTCGTCACACTATACGGCCATATATTAGCCCACCACTACGTCACAGTACCCCAAAGTTTGGCGAGTCCTAATTTTTAATGGCTATATTGCTTACCGAGGAGCTGAATCAGTAGGACTGCAACGCATTTTAACCCAGACTCTCAGGCTTATCTTCCCACTACTTCAAAGTACCCCCACCCAGGAATCTGAATGTGTATGCCTTTTATGTTGTATATTTTCCCCTGTGCAACGCCCTATGTAGCTAATTGGACTCTGTTAGCAGTCTGGACTCCTGGGGCATGATCGCATGGTACGGAGGCGAAAGCAGTGACCGTGATCGCAGGGAGACACATTTACAAGCAACGGAGATCTGGTGGTGGAGGGAGCAGGAGACTGAAGTGCCAGCCGTACATGAAAACCATCCCAGCTTCACGGAGATAAACAAGTTGCTGTTCCCGTTCTTTCGTTGCCGCTATGTTAGGTCAGTTATGTTAGTCTGTAACTCGAATGACAAATTAGACCTCAGCGACCAGATCTTAGAAGCCACCTTTTTTTTTTTACGCAATACAAGTAATTCCTTTAATAGAAGAAGAAAAAGACCAAAAAAAGGACGTAATCACCAGAAATGTTATAATTAAAATCAACTCGGGTTTCATTTTTAATCTAAATAATTTGGGCTCAACACAGACAGACTTTTTATACAATTATACAAATATAATTCTGAAAAGTTTTCTTATTACAAGTTTACGTCTCTTTTTCTCTGTCGCTCCGGAGTCGTATCCCTCTATGATGTAGAGAATCTATAGAAAGCAGACGAAGCAATGATCACAAAAGTAACTCTCCTACACTAAGGGGGGCGTGATTTAAATAATATAAACGGGAGAAAAATGTCATTCTAATTCCACATTCCAAATTCTAATTCTTACAGCTATTGATACATATTTACAAATACATATTGATCGCGGTCATAAAAAAGGAAATGTTAAAATTCTGCTTTTCTGTTGAATGCGAGCGCCGCCTCATTGCGTTTTTAATTGTTCTTTTTCTTCATGGGACATGATCCGCTGCGGAGTCTCCACCAGATAACACCCCAAACGACTGCCCCCCGTGGACTCGGCAGGATAAAGATAAAAACGTCCGTTTGTATGACCTGGTTCCCGAAAACCAGGACTGGTGGAATCTGGGCTCATCATCGGATCGCGTGGGTACCTGTGAGACTGATCCTCTGAGCCTGGTTTATGAAGCCTGGGGGGGCATCGTGAAGCCCCCTCGTAAGTTCAGCCAGGGCACTCACGTTTTTATGGTTGTGCGGGGGCCACTTTCACCGCACATGACGTTTATAAGAACAGCAAAAATGAACTTGGACCCTTGAAACTTTGCACCTTTTATTTTCTTCCCTCACTTAAATATACCCGAGCCTATGGCTGATGGTGGAGGGATCTGTTCTCATAATACCGGCCATGGGCTGGGGGGGTCAGATGACATATTTTTCTTATATGGGTTGATTTGACATGGTTTATGGACTGAAAACAACCAAGTGGAACTTTTTGGTTGGGGGTTGGGGGAGGGGGCAAGTTTTTCTTTTGGCTGCCATCCCGCCAAGAAGATTTCAGGGGGTTCCCTCTACAGGGTGGGTTCTAGAAGATCTGACCCTCACTTGACTTCAGTCTTGGAGGTAAGGAAGAGGCTGCAGTCCTAGTAGAAGATTGGGCACCTGCTTTCTACTGTGGCCCCAGCACCTGGAGCGCTGTCACCTTTCTTCACATCGGGCGGTGGAAAGGGTTACGCCAGGCTTCAAGAAAGAAAAGTATCCGCGATTATAGAAATGCATCCGATGCACGAGAAATGGATTAACAAGAGTGCCGGGGATCTCTGAAATTATTAAATGATCACCCACGTTCACAAGGATGGGGGGGCTGACGGTTCTCGATCATCATCCAGACGCGACTCTTCTAATTTTTTTGGTTAGTGGATAAAATCAAAAGAAAATCTGCAACTGAAACGAAGAAAACCAAGTTCACAGCCGGAAGGAGCTCATCGTCCGGCAGAAAACGTTACACGTCTCATCCTCCAACGTCGTCAAACAATCGCAAAGACCTCGTCAAGGTTCTAGGACCACCAAGGGTCCACGTTTTACAGTCCAGCTATTTACAAAAAGCGTCTACAGCGCAGAAACCGTATTATTCACATGGAGGCTCGGCCGGCATCTCATCCGCGCGGTCAGCTCCGCCGATATTAGACAGGTCCGCGGATCTCGGAGTCACCCGTAATACAGAGTCCAATAGTGTCCGCCTGGGTATAAATCTCTACGGGGACCTGTCCGACTGTGCAAGGCTAGCCCTGTAACAAAGACTCGCAAGATTATAATCAAACAGCTTTTGGGTGGCATGTACACAACCATTCAAAAGTTTGGGGTCACTTAGAAATCTCTTAGACAACTTTTGTCCATTAAAATAACATGAAATGGATCAGAAATCCAGCGCAGACGGGGTTAATGTTGTAAATGACTATTGTAGCTGGAATCTCTTCATAGACGTACAGAGGCCCTTTATCACTCCCATCACTCCTGTGTCCCAATGGCCCTTTATCACTGCCATCACTCCTGTGTTCCAATGGCCCTTTATCACTCCCATCACTCCTGTGTTCCAATGGCACGTTGTGTTTGCTGATCCGAGATTAAGTTTAAAAGGATAATTGATGGTCAGAAAACCCTTTTGTAATTATGTTACAGCCAGAAATGTCCTTATTTTCCATCAAAACAGCGAATTGACCCCAAACTTTTGAGCGATCGTGTATAACCTCAGTAAAATCCATTAAAAACAATATAAAATACATAGTAATATATAATGTCTTGGATACATTTAGGGGAGAGCATTAGAGATGGTTTGTGACGGACAGGACTACCTGCCGCATATCCATCACAGGTTTCCACAAACACTGCCACGTCCGAGGGGGTTTATGTTTGAGCTTTTTCTGGGTACGGTATGGGGCGATAAGCCGCTCCAGAACAAGAGTAAAAGTAGAGGGTCAGAGACTTTGGCATAACGTTAAAGAAGATGCACTTTACCGAGAAGGTGGTAGATGAATGGAGTAGCCTCCCAGCAAAGGTGGTAGAGGCTAATACAGTGAGGGAATTTAAAGATGCATGGGATAGGCATATGGCTCCTGAAATTTGACTTGATTTACCTTGACTTTGTTTCCACGAGTTTCATACATTTCCTAGAAGCTGTAAAAGAAATATAATAATAAAAGATATTACATGTAACGTACGCTTGATTTTTAACAGGAAAAATATAAATCAAATATACATTTTTGTTTTTTATTTTCCATCGCTGTTGCAGCCCCCGGTTCTGCCCCATTCCTGTTCCGGTGACACGCTTACACCACAAGCTCACACGGGCTCAAGTGCAGAATCAAAATGTTTTTAGATAATATATATATATATTTTTCTTAATAAATCTGTATCAGATTACGAAATAATTAAGAAATAGCCGCTTCATAAAACAAATTAGCAAAGCTTACGCTGGTAGGACATCACAAAATATAATTTGCCCTCTGTAGTATATCAAGAAAATACATTTAATTTAATGCTTTTCACCGTAGGTTGAATCACAAAAAAAATGATCAGTGCCTGCTTTTATATCACATGACAATGAAGTGTTCCCAGCAAATAACCTTCCATAATTAAAGAATCATTTCTGTAACGTCGCATTTAGTTACAAAAAAAAATAATAGCAGGTGGAACGGGACCTTTAAATCTGTTCTCTCTTCTAATGACGCCGTGCAGCGTGCAGAGATGCGGCTGCTTGGAAGTATTAATCTGCGGACTGAACTCGTTAAACGCTTCGCATTAACGAACTTCAGTCCCAGCGGGATACGGTAGCTGGAGGCGAATTTTTGATTGAGTTTTGTGAGATACATCGTTCTTCTGATCAGTCGGATGACAGCGCTTTCAACGAGCAAAAGAAAGCTTCGGGTTAAACGTATCGGGCGGTCAAAAGAGACCGCCAATCAAGGCGATAAAAATACCATCGGAGGAGAATAATCTGTGTCCGTTAAAGAGCCCCCCCTTCTGACGATCCACCGGACCCCAAGGGAATCTATTTGGAGCGCTTGGGATAATAAAACCCCCGCTGAGAGAATTCATGGCACCCTGGTACAGAATTGGAAGGAGCACCTCATTATTATTTACCGTTTTATATAGCGCCATCATATTCCGTAGCCCTGTACACACGTAGTATGTAACATAATTTGACTTATAGGTAAGGAGAGCCCGGCTCAAAGGAGCTTACAATCTCATGTCTATTTTGACTGCTCATCATCATATGTACTTTTAATGTATATGATAGCTGCCACCTTTACATTAACTTTTTCTCTACCTTGCAAATTCTGCAGAACCCCCCCCCCCCAAGCATTGACCTCTTTCCCCGACATGGACCCTCCATGCATTAACCTCTTTCCCCGAGATGAACCCCCCCATGCATTAACCTCTTTCCCCGAGATGAACCCCCCCATGCATTAACCTCTTTCCCTAATATAATGATATTAGACCCGACCATACACATGTTCCTTTAAGTGGAGCATCCTCCCAGTAGAAGTGGTAGAGGGTAATACAGTGAGGGTATTAAACATGCATGGGATAGGGATACGGCTCCTGAATCTAAGATGAGACCAAAGACTGATTAAGGTTTGAGTTTTTACAGCAGGAGAAATGGGCTATAAAAGCAACAGCCCTGAAAATATCCTCATGTAATGTACATATATGTTTGAATATATATACCATGAATATCTTTCACCCATACAATTTAACTAAGGTATAACAATTTCTAGCGAAAAACGATCCGTGAGTATTTGGCCATAGCTCGTTTATACCGGCCGCCCGTTACTTACCGCGAGGGGGTCTTTGTTAAAGGCTGCTACGCTTTTCCGTATGTCGTTCTCGCTTCCTCGTATGGGGATGAGGGACAGATTCCCAAACGTGTTGTCCAGCTGCGACTGCCGTTTCCTTATTCTTGAGGTCTGCTCAGGCCACAGACTGCCGTACTGATTAAGATCAAGGAGAAAGGAGAGGAGTCTGTTAGTATCGGATATTTAGGATGGAAGTGCTTACTGTAACATCGATGTACCCCTGGGGGCATCGAGGTCGAGAGGACAGGTGGGAAGAGTCTAGTCCCAAAAATGGTCCGGAGCTCCTCCCACTGGCTGCCTTTACTTAAAGCAGGAAGTGTACTAAAGTACACTTCCTGACGCTGACAGGAACCAGGGAGAGGAGAAATGCCAATATCTGGGAAATACATGCACGGATTTACACGCAGTAAAACGCGTTGGGTGCATTTTGCATGAAACTGGGGCTGGAGCGGATCTTTAGAGACAATAGCATTGGTAATCAGAACTGTGATGGGGGCTTTGGTGACAACGCATGAGATGGAAATATTAGTGAGCATACCAAGGAACATATAATAAGTGAGGACATACAGGAACGGGGAACACATTGGGGGCTGGGTCAGAATATCTGGGAACAGAGTATTAGTGATTAAGAATATTTAGACCCGCACTTTGGTGCTTTGGGGAGGATCTATGATGCAGTTTATTCCGGGCAAAGCTATGTTTTATGTAGCTGTGATGTCAGAGAACGTACGTCACAGTTTTAGACATTTTGTATGATATCACTGGTGGAAATGATATTTTGAAAATGGAAATTGGTCCAAAAATTATATAATTTTTTTTATATACCTGTACAAAGGTTAATGCTGCAAACCACTCTCTCAGCTCCACCCCCGACTTGCAGCATGCGTACCTGAAACAACAAACGGAAGAAAAGAAATGAAAGCGAATCCCTCCGAGGGCCGAGCAGTCTGCCGTCAGGCTCTACGGAGCTGCAAGGTATTCCTGGACACGTATGGAAGATATCGAAGCCGCTAGACCGCTGAGGCCTCATCTCGTGGGGGCAACGGAGGAGAAAGTAACCAGACCGGCGTCAGACAGGAGGGAAGAGCCATGTGGCTGCCGAAGCTGTGTTTACCCGGGAAACATCGGGATAATTAACGTACATTATCCCAATCGCAGCGTATTGATCCGCATCATACAGACAGAAAAAAGAGAGACCCTATGATTATGTAGAAGGTTCCCGGGTCTCTCTTAGGGCGGGTTATGGACGGAAGCGGCAAAGATTTGTTACAGAAGGCTACCGAAGGTGCCGTCCTGGGTCAGACCTTGGGCAACGAGCCTCAGCTTCAGCAATAAAAATATGAAAAACTAATTGGCAGCTGATGGGTTAAACAGAACACTAAAAATAAAGCTACGTAACACAAGTATCTCTAGCGGGGCCGTATCTGTTCTGAACAATCCTTTCCTTGGCCCCTTGGGATCCCCATTAAGCCACCAAGCATCGAGATCCATCTAGACTCAAAGACTAACGGCCAACGCTGCAAGCGCTTTTACCGAAAGCCACTTAGCTTTTTCCCCCCACAGGTCATTTGTTTTTAACCCTCTGAGAACGAGCTTGTTTATCAATGCTTTGGGTAGCCTGCATACCTATCTAAAGAAGCACTATATAGTAATAGCCCCAGCAACGGTATTACCGGCAGACACAGGACTGTCCGGTGCAGAACATCATTTTTATCTTTACAGAACATATCCTCGATCCTTCGAAATATTACATGCCAAGAACCTCTTTCTTTGCCTGCTGACAGCCGCCGATTGAGGTTACAAAGTCTCCATTCTGTATTTTTCTTTAAGACATTTTTTTTTTTGTAATCCAGGCGCCCCGCAGAGTTTGAGAACCCCCCCCCCTAGTGTTGATTCCCCAAGGTAACCTGGTTTGGCTTTCCAGAGGTCATTTGTAAGAGGAACTCCAGGTTTACAAACACCAGATGCATCAGAAGGTCTAAGGACCTCCAGGCAGGACATCACGGTGGGGTTAAAAAGTCATACGTGATATATAAGTAATAAAGCATCAATAAAGCTCCAAGACCTTTATTAAAAAGGAGAAGCCATATCTCGAAAGCTGAAGGCTTACTCGCTGAAACAGAATGACGAGCTGTCCTCACCATTCCCTGGGGCAAGAACAATCAGCAAGGCCCCTTTCGCCTTTAGGAAGGGGCAAACAGGGTTCCAGCTCTCCCTCACGCCTGTGATCCCTGCGGGTCCAGCAGAGACCATGAGGGTGAGGAAAAGCAGCAGCCAACGGCCCTGCGGGGCCCAGGAATGGAACCCCACTTGCCCTGACTCTAACACTGACCGTATGAAAGAATAAGAAAGCCATGAAGCCTCCAGACTCAACTTATATCACTAAACAGCTCCAGTGTGTCTCGAGAGTAGGGGGGCGGGGCATACTAAGGCAAGATGGCTGCCTGCGTGCAGCCATTAAAGATCAATTATCTACTGACAAGAAGTAAAATTTTATTGTATTATTGATGTACAAATCACTGCAATTTAAATAAATACTTGATATTAATACAGCCAACTATCTAAAAACAAAAATGTATTTACAATAAAGCATAAAATATGAAATTGAGCAAAAAACTTTTAATTGCTTTTCAAAAGGTCAAAAGCAAGGTTTTCTTACCACTGTGACCTCTCTTGTTTTTCATTCTTGTAAATTACCGTAAATCCCAAGCTGAAACGGAAAAGAAATGGTATTTTGACTCCAAAACTAATGTAATTTTGTAAAAAGATTGTTCTTTATTGGGAGTTATTCAAATTACCCTTTTTTTAACCTGCAACATATTTCTTGCAGCATTTTCATAAAACAGAGCAGATTATTTTCAGTACGTTGAAAGCGGACATGGAACTCACGGAACTATTGACATGGGTCATCTAAAAAGAATTCTGCATCAAGGAACGCTACAAAAATGCCATCTTTTAGGCAATTAGGTGATAAATTAGCCCTTTCATTACATATCTGATTGCGCTCAGAATTATACATTTCCAAGAACGCACCAAATATTTAAATTCACATAGTAAAAAAAAAACAAATCCAGTGGAAAAAGTATCAACCCCATTGTACTGCGCTGTGGAATATGAGGGTGCTATATAAACAACAATAACACGGACAAGCTTGTAAGACGGCCAATACACACAGCTTAATAGCGGACAGGAGAAATCTTAGTACCGGCCCCCGCGTGCAATGGAGTAAAAACATAGAATTTGCCCCATTTGGCCCCATCTAGCTGCCCGTTTCTCCTTAATCAGTCGTTGGTCTCGTCTTAGATTCAGGAGCCGTATTCCTATCCCATGTATGTTTAAATCCCCCTTGCTGCATTACCCTCTACCACCTCTGCTGGGAGACTGTTCCACTTATCTACCACCCTTTCAGTAAACAGAAGAATAGAAGGAGAAACCCTAACACATATTTGGGCTACAATATCTCCATTCCGCGTTCTAAGATCAGAATTCAGCCGGCGATACAGATGACTCCGGCCCCTTCACACGGGGACACGCCACTCATGCGCTCCGTCCTTTCTTTAGGGCGCGCTCAGGGACCATTGCTGCGTCTGCCGGTTCCAAATAACATTTACTTTGTCTGGAGGAAGAGCGAATTCCGCTTACACGGGGACTTCCTGTCTTTTATAAAACAGGTTTTATGTTCCACGACATTTTCTGCCATCTGATCTCTGTAGCTGTAACCCCCCCTCCATGACTCCTACCGAAGCTAAGAGGGGCGAAGGCGGGCGTCCCGACGTCGAGATAGGGAAGGGGCTTGGCCGGCACCGAGTCAGGGGAAGGGGGGGGGGGAATAGAATGAGAGGAATCAGGCGGAGAGCACGTGGAGCGGGATCAGCGACTGGTGCAGGACTCAGGGTTTGCATTTGTCTGTATTAAGCCATTTTAAAATTGTTTTTTGGTTTTTTTTTTTACACCGTTTGAATGAATGTAAAATTCACCTAGAGGTACATTCTCATAGTCGCTCGAAGGGTTAAACGATACACAAACGTATACACTCAATATTTAGTCAATTATTCGGTTTCACTATAAATAAAAATATATATATATGTATTTTTAGAGATTAGGTAAAGATTAGAAAGATCTGTGAAGCACTTGGTTACCATGGAAGCAGAGAACAAAAGGAACGAACCAACTTTTCTCTCTTTTTTTTTTGTTATAATAAAATGTTCCGGTCCATTAAATACAATTATTTGTGTAATTTACTCCCCGGGGGGGGGGGGGGACCAATGCACTTGTCAGAAGTGAAAGGGTTAACCCGCCAATGCCCGGACACCCAGCTAACATGCTTCTGCCCTTTGGGATGTTGTCTTAGCAACGAGGAGCAGGCAAGTGTTTCCATGACAAAGTGCTGAGATCTGCCATGACTCCTCCCCCGCGTGCCCACCCCAGCTGGCACCGCACACCGATACGACAGCGGGGAATAAACACCATTCTTACACAGACCCCCATTAACCCATCGCATCCCAGAAACATTCAAAACTTTACCGGGGGGCACAAACATACGGAGAGGCCAGAAAGCGACCCAGAGACCCGGGGAAGCAGTGCTTCACCTGGAGACTCCGGGCAGAACCCAGAGAGTTGGCACGTATGATAACGACATTATAGGGCGCGTATGATAGCGACATTTTGGGCGAGTATGATAGCGACATTATAGGGCGCCTCTCGGGTTTCTTTTAAGGACTGCAGGTCCTCGGGCAATTTCTTCATCCTGTGCTTTAACCCCTTAAACACAATTCTGTAAATTGGCTGGGTTTTTGGCGGTGATTCGCCCCGAGCTGCCGGGGGTTAATACGGACATTCCTATGAGCTACTGGCTCCAAAAGCGTATTGTTTCGCACGCTTTATTCGGGGTTAATCTAGAAGGTGCGGGGCTGTCGACACAAAATAATCCACAATATATCAGAAACAAAGAGGAAAGAGTTCTGAAAGATCTATACTGCCCCCTACTGGGGATTGGGTTACATTTCCATTATCTGCTCCCAAACATAGAACGCAGACACCGGTAAGGGTGGGTTTCCATACCAGCCCCCTAGGCTGGTCTTAAGTATATGGGGGGGGGGGGGGGGGGATATATGACTCGTTCTAAACGCCATTGGCCCTTTGTCTCTTATCCCCTAAACATTCAACTTAAACGCAGTACCCGGCAGTTCTTACCTTTCATTTTGGGTACGGATCTTCTTTTTCACCCCCAGGTAAATGGTTAGGTTTTTCACTTCCCATTCCTTCTCCGCCTTGTGGCTCTGCGATAAGGAGAGGTGGTTACATTTCACTATTTTTATTATTATTTTTCTTTTAGAATCATTCCTGTATTTCGAGAGAAATCCCGTTGAGTTCTTTTGGTTCCGGTTTAATTCCACGCGCTAAAATCCTATCTGTCGCGCATGTATCAACCCGCACACCAGGCACGGAAACGCTCTGCGACAATTACAGACGACCTGTGCTGAAAAAGGGACCGTATCGTCTCTAAAGGGCATGGAAAATTGTC
Organism: Sceloporus occidentalis; assembly: GCA_023333645.1. Taxonomy (NCBI): domain Eukaryota; kingdom Metazoa; phylum Chordata; class Lepidosauria; order Squamata; family Phrynosomatidae; genus Sceloporus; species Sceloporus occidentalis. The sequence continues at coordinate 2,494,401 of JALMGF010000137.1, forward strand.
TAGATTTTTTTCTAGAATGGTTCAACAAATTTTTGAATGTTTAAAAATTTTAGATACATTTAATTTTTTTATTTTTTTGGGAGGGTATTTAGAATAAATAAACCTGCAAGGAATGAGAAATGCAAGTATAAATGTATTATCCAAAAATCTCCAAAACTGGCCGACCATTTTAAAAAACATTTTTTTTTTCTAATGGAAAGGCTTATTTTAGTGTTTAATCCATATTATTTTTCTTCAGAATACTAATCAGCCACAGTCCTCAACAAAAACAGTCATTAAGTAACTTAGAAATGCACTTTTTTTATGCCTTATTCCAATATTTCTGAAAACTTAGAAACATAAAACTTTGCTGCGATTTGGGCATCTAACCCCATTAGAAGATGAGAAAAGCATCATTGGGAAAATCTATTAATGCAATCAGAAAAAAACCCACTCCTGTGCTCCAATGGCCCTTTATCACTCCCATCACTCCTGTGCTCCAATGGCCCTTTATCACTCCCATCACTCCTGTGTTCCAATGGCCCTTCATCACTCCCATCACTCCCATCACTCCTGTGTTCTAGTGGCCCTTTATCACTCCCATCACTCCTGTGTTCCAGTGGCCCTTTATCACTCCCATCACTCCTGTGTTCCCGTGGCCCTTTATCACTCCCATCACTCCTGTGTTCCCGTGGCCCTTTATCACTCCCATCATTCCTGTGTTCCAATGGCCCTTTATCACTCCCATCACTCCTGTGCTCCAATGGCCCTTTATCACTCCCATCACTCCTATGTTCCAATGGCCCTTTGTCACTCCCATCACTCCTATGTTCCAATGGCCCTTTGTCACTCCCATCACTCCTGTGTTCCCGTGGCCCTTTATCACTCCCATCACTCCTGTGTTCCCGTGGCCCTTTATCACTCCCATCACTCCTGTGTTCCAATGGCCCTTTATCACTCCCATCACTCCTGTGCTCCAATGGCCCTTTATCACTCCCATCACTCCTATGTTCCAATGGCCCTTTATCACTCTCATCACTCCTGTGTTCCAATGGCCCTTTATCACTCCCATCACTCCTGTGTTCTAGTGGCCCTTTATCACTCCCATCACTCCTGTGTTCCAATGGCCCTTTATCACTCCTGTGTTCCAATGGCCCTTTATCACTCCCATCACTCCTGTGTTCCAATGGCCCTTTATCACTCCCATCATTCCTGTGTTCCAATGGCCCTTTATCACTCCCATCATTCCTGTGTTCCAATGGCCCTTTATCACTCCCATCACTCCTGTGTTCCCGTGGCCCTTTATCACTCCCATCATTCCTGTGTTCCAATGGCCCTTTATCACTCCCATCACTCCTGTGTTCCAATGGCCCTCAGGGCCGGCCCTATAATGGAGCAGACTGGGGCAATTGCCCCATGTGCCGCTTTTTTGTCATCCGATGTGGCTATTGAAAAGCTTGCCTGCGTGCCGATCGGTTCGGCTCTTCATTCCACCCCCTTGAAGATGCGCCGTGACGCTCAAGGGGGCGGCTCACGCTGAGCAGTTGCCCGTCACCGCGTGACAAGGAGAAGATCTCGAGGGAGAAGAGCACGTCGGTGGAAGAAGAAAAAGTAAGTATTTAAAAAAAAAAAAAAAAAAAATTGAGGTGAGAGACGGAGGGATGGAGTCACGGAGAGACAGATTCATGCCCCTGAAGCCGGCACTGAGACCCAACAGGGAGACTCGCCGCAGGACTGCTGAAAGGCAAGTACAAGGGCGGGGGGGGGTTTAAGGGTAGATAATAGGGAGGGACGGAGGGAGAGGAAGGGTAGATAAGGGGGGGGCATTTTGCCTTGGGCCGGTCCCGATGGCCCTTTATCACTCCCATCACAGAAATGTCTTTGTTTTCCATGAAAACCGCTCAGTGACCCCAAACTTTGGAGGCTGTGTAAGGGACATGGGTCAAATAAGAGGCAGATCCAAAGGGAGCAGAGATTGTTTCCAGTGGGTTAGAGGACCTGATGGTTCCCATCACACGGTCATGTTATCAGCCGGAGTCTATTCACTAAAAGGGAGAGACGACAGGAGAGTTGTAGTTTCAGCTCTGTGGCTTCACTATACGTTATGAAGGGCCAACCCAAGTGAGCTTCTGCTCCAGGAAGAGCTTGGCTGGCCCTGGATAATGTATAGTTAGATCAGCAAGGTTACTCCATAGTTTCCTCTTAAGTATACATTATACAGGGCCGGATCGCCCATCTTTGCTGAAGAAACCTGAACACGTAGGATCTTCATAACGAATTACAAAGTGAGGGACTCTCCATTTAGTGAATAAACCCCCAGATAAGTGCAGAATCACTTCAATAGGTGAAAAGAGTGAGAGGGGAGTCCGCCACCAGCACCCAGCGAGAACGAAGAGTGCCCCCTCCAAGCCTCTCACCTCACTCGCACTGTCCGAGGACACGTTCTGCAGCTTCGGACTCTGCTTAATAAAGGTTAACGGTTACAAGAAGACAAGAAAAGGCCAGCACGGACACCTAACCTGCTGCGGGGGGCACATACGGGGGTCTGCCGCTTAAAATGACACCTTAATCAATTTATTTGGAGGGGCCCTGCCAAACCCTGCATTCTACACTCCAATACGCTAATGCGGGTCTCTAATGCATATATTCCTGTTTCTATCTGTATACAACGTATATCTGCAGCATTATTTCACCCCAGTAAGTTATCTCCCAGCTATTGCTAAGATGCTGAATGCTATGGATTGGTTCAGGCTCCTTTGGGGGGGGGGGGTTATCATAAAGTTAATAGATGTGCTGCTTGTCACCTCTGGACGTACCCTGACGTCTTTGTACATGCGCAAGGTGGTGTTGTTGAGCATGAAGTAGCGCTCGTGAAACGTCGTCCCGAATCCCAGGTAGCTTTTGTCCTCCCGGAACTTCATGGTGCCGTGTTTGGAGTCCCCCACCCGGCTCTCTGCAAAAAACAAAACATGAAAAGGAGCTGTTAGACCCCAAATCTCCCAACACAGCAACTCTGGGCTAAAATGATGCATTTCAGTGAATTTGGCCCAGAACGTAAGGTTAAGGTAAAAGAACCAGGACTTGCTGTGCTTGTTAGAATACAACTCCTATAACGCTTGGCCAGTTTCTTAGTTGCCATTTGTTATCCAACAGCAGCTAAAGGCGACAAACCCAGACCCAGCTTCTCCACGATGTTTATCGCGCCCCGCACCTCGCAATACCTTTCTACGGAGAACGTGCCTGCTCCGTGATGATGTCATTAAAGCTAAACGCGTCGGTGCAACGGGCTGCCAATCACACCGTACAACTAATTCAGCTTTCAGGGTCACTCTCCTATTTGACATGTAGAGAACGGCAGACCAAGGGTTAATCTCTGTATTCATCCCCTGATTTCGGTCTGATTTGGGTGATGGGGTACACTGGGAAGGTCAGCTCAATCCATAAGGATCTAGTCTGGGGGGGGCAACGCAAAGTTCTCTCTTCTCATGCTCATGACGGGGCTGCGCATGCGGCGGGTGATGACATCATAGTACAGATGAAGGGGAAGAGAGATCATGGGGCAAACGAAGCGGGGGTTCGCCACATAATCACCACGCGCAGGATGACAGCATTATGGAATTCAGGACTGACCTTCCCAAGCCCTATAGCTACCCCATATTCGGGGGACAGTCCCGTGGTATGGATGACACCGCTGTGGCATTAATACTGTGAGTTGGCCTTTCCCAGGACACCAGCGGCAGCACGCAGCCCGGTGGGCGTTATTAACCCCCTACTCACTGATGTAGTGTAGCATGGCTTCCATGTGCAAATTCTTCTTCACCACCATATGACTTCTGCTGGTCGTCTGCGAATGAAAGATGTGCAGGACGTTCTCGGAGAAATGCAGCGGCCGCTCTGCGGGGAGGAAAAAAGGGAAAAGGCTTCAACCATAGGTTGCGATAGAGGTTTCAGATATAGTTTGATCTACACATTGTACAGAACATGTCATGTATGGATCAAATATGAGGCCTTTTAGACGCAGCTCCTCTAATGCGCCTGGACAATAGCTGGGAACTCTCCGGTTTTTGGCCGGGGGAAACTCCGGGTCGCCGCCGGGGGAAACTCCGGGTTCCGCGACTCCCTGCCCACTTCATCTACAACAATGGCTTCTTCCCCACCACATAACGCGATCAATATTCGGTTCATGGACAATCGCAAATATTTAACCCCTTCGTGACAAAGGCTGATTTTACTTTTTGTACCCTTAAAGACAATGGCCGTTTTAACATTTCTGCGCTGCTCGTGTTTAGTTGTAATTTTCTTCTTTCCCGTTTACTGAACCCACACACATTAGATATTGTTTTTTTCAGGACAAGAAGGGCTTTCTTTAGATGACATTGTTTTGATTGTATCATATTATTTACTATTAAAAAAAGTATAAAATATGGTGAAAAATTTAGAAAAAAATGACTGTTTCTAACTTTTAGTTGAAAAATCTTTTACTCATCTATAAAAGGTAATGAAAAAATCTAAATAGATTCTACTATTTGTCCTGAGTTTAGAAATACCCATTGTTTTTATGTTTTTTTGCTTTTTTCTGCACGTTATGGAGCAATAAGTACAGGTAGCGTTTTGCTATTTCAAAGCCATTTTTTCCAAATCTGGTAATTCTTCCCTCCATGTGCCATTTCGGGTATCTTTGAAGCCGGCCAATGCAATTTACCCCATCAAATCATATATTTTTGAAAACTAGACAGCCCAGGGTATTCCAAGTGCTAGTATTTTAACCCTTTCCAAGCACTAATTCTACCATCAGCCTTTGTCAAACTTTATGGTAGTCATTTTTTTTGCATTTGTTTTTTCAGACACATTTTACTTTAGGCATGAATAAACAGGTTCTGGTATATGTCACTATCATAAAACACCCCAATATGTGTTTAGCAACATCTCCTGAGTACAGCGATACCTCACATGAATGATTTTGCCTGGCTGTTTGGGGGCAAAAGGGCCACATTTGGGGCATGCGCATTTTCAATGTTGAACTTTGGCATTTGGGGATCCACTGCCCATGTCCTATTTGGTACATCTTTGAGCCGGGCCATTTCAGTGTGCCCAATAAAGCCATATATTTTTGAAAACTAGACACCCCAGGGTATTTTAAATGCTGGTATTTTAACTCTTTGCATGCACACATTTTACCACCAGCATTTTTTCAACGTTTGCAGTAGTATTTTTTTGTGTGTATTTTTCCCACACACACCTACTTTATGTATGAATTTACAGCTCCTGGTATATGCCGCTGTCACACGACACCCCAATATGTGTTCAGCAACATCTCCTGAGTACAGTGATACCCCACATGCATGGGTTTGTCATTTTTGGGGGGAACTAAAAGGCCACATTTGGTACGTGTGCATTTTTCTAATTGGAAATTAGATGTGTGGCCATCCTTCCCCCGTGTTATTTGGGACATTGTTGAACCCGGCCAATTCAATTTACCCCATCAAATCATACATTTTTTAAAAGTAGACACCCCATGGGCATTTAATATGCCAGTATTTTAACTCTTTCCATGCAAGAATTGTTTTAAGCTAATATGCTAATTTTAGGACTTGCTCACAAAAATATATTTTTTATATATATATATTTTTTTTTGCCTTTTTTTAAAATTTTGATCGAGGCATTCCAGCGACACCATTTAAGTTTAGGAGGCGATCGTTGATCGCCTCCTAAACGCTTTTAAAACGGGCGTCCGCCGCCATACCAAGTATGGCGGATGTTGACACCCCGGGGAGGGGCCAGAGATGGCCCCTTTGTGCCGATAATGGCGTTGCTGAATGCCTCGAGGTCGAGGTGCAGAAAGTGAAAATAGATCGCTTTCTGCACCCGTTTAATGACGTGCCGGTCCTGGCACGTCATTTGTCGTTATCGACTTGAATTTCCGTGACGTGCCCGGACCGGCAATTGTCATCAAGGGGTTAATCAGGGTGATTTTTGTGAAGAATAACGCACATCGCTTTATATCACGGACGTATGTTATCTGAGATTCCCGTGTCCGCGCTCCCCGCTATCGACTCCTACGTTACCCCGACGCTTACCGAGCTCCTCACTTTCATCCACCTCGAAGCAGCTCCAGTACTCGTTGTCCTTCGAGCGGATGTTGCGTCTCTCCAGCAGCGTCTCGGTCAGCTCCTGCGCGGTCATAGTGACCGGAATCTGAGCGCCAAAAATACAAATAAATATTACTCGAGAATTCGGCCCCCGGTCACCCTCAGGAGCCGACCGTCTCACGCGCCTTCGCTGCAAAGAGAACTCCTTTACTACTAACAGATTATAAACACGTTTCACAAATATTCTCCTCTTCTAGTTATTGCCTCGTAATATAATGTTTTCGGACAGCTTCATATCAGCCATTTGTAGGAGTTCTCGCTCTGTTATCTGAACTCCAAACTACTAAACCCCCCCGACTCCTTATCATACTGCCTGTGGGGAACAATAGAATGGCTCAGTCTCAATCACACAGCAGGACCATCTGAGTAATGAAAGTCTATGGAGGAATGGACTTCATTAGCATCGCCATAAAGCATCAGCTCAGTGTGGTCTTTGGGGCGGGAAAGTCACCCAAAATATCACATGACTGACAGCAACGGCGGCCTCCAGGTCTGCAGATAAAGTGAGTTTATTGGAACAAAATGAGATAAAACCTGATTTTTGTCAAATCCGGCAGACATTACGGTCTTCTCTAGCGCAAGGTCTGACCCTTGGAGCGGAGGGCACTGTCGCTAAGCTGTGTTCGCTTCACTGATTCGCAGAATCCCTCCGTGCAAGGGGGGCATCACAAACATTTAAAGGGACCCCTCAGCCATTACATGCATTACACGGCATTAGATAGCTGGAGCGTCCCTTTATATTATCTAAAACTTTCTACGTAAAACCAGTGTGTTACGTCAGGACACGACTATGGATCCCCCTTACATGTACGATCTGTTCCGTCTCCGGCTTCTTCTCTCCCAGATACACCGTGCAGATGAAATCGCATCCCTGCTGGGGAAAATATGGAATTTGCAAAAAAAGCGATTAACGTTAAACACATTTTCATGGAATCCGTATAAAAAAAATAAATAAAAAAAAAAAATTTGCCACAGACAGGGCTTCTTCTAAATTCTGGGTTGTTTTCACGCAATTAAACCATCCGAGGAAAGAATATAATGACGGAGCGGCTCAGGATCATTGGGTTAACAGGCCGGAGAGCGCAATTAATGTGTGTGCAAACAGGCGACAGCTCTTGGATGTCTCAGCTTTGCTTCCAGCATTAATTGATTAATTAAGTTCAGTAATCGATTAACCCCTTGGCTGCTAAGCCATTTCCCACCCTGGTGCTAAGCTGGTTTTCGGCATTTTGGTGCATCTCTCGTTTAGAAGCACATTTCTTGGGAATAAATTATACAAACCATATATTGTTTTTTTCAGCACACCCAGCAGATTCCAAATATACCATTTTTGTATGTGTATGTCTCATTAGGTTTGCAAAATATAGCCAAAAATGGGAAAAAAAGTGTAATTTTTCACTTCCGTCTCAATAAAAACTAGTTCGTAATGTTATTTTTCTAAACTCTAATATCAAAAGCTGTGCTGCTAAATATTTGTAGTAGGTAGCCGGTCTAAAATAAACAGAAATTGAGAACAGTAGATTGTGGTTTTTCTAATATTTTATTGCTAAAAATTCAATTTATTAGACTATCACAAAAGACATCTTTAAATTTAATGCATGGCTGCCGTCAACTAAACAGCTCTAGCTGCCCGGGATGTTAAAATATGCCAACAAAACTATATATTTTTAGAAACTACACCCCCAGCCGCAGCAAATGAGGTCTTATTTATATTTGTATCACAAATCTGACGTCCACAACAAATAAGTGACTATCACACTTCTAAAAATAAAAAAAATAAAAAATTAAAAGCGCCAAGTTCATTTATGTCTTGCGCACTCCAGTCTTGTGCTACGAATGCATGCAGCCCCTCATTTGATGCGCCAAGGGGTGTAGTTTTTGCAAATGTATACTTTTTGTGCCATAATTTAACTTCCTACATGAGCAGTAATGCCACGTCAGGGTTTCAACCCTAATTACTGATCATTCACACGCCTTTCATATCTTCATTCACACGCCTTTCATATCTCCATTCACTCACAGACGCACACACACCATACTTTCCATACATTCACTCACAGAAGCACACACACCATACTTTCCCCTTACAATCCCAAAGAAATGATGGTAAAGGGAGAAAAAAAAAAGTCACTTTTACAGCAAAAATAAGTTTTTGTAGTAAAAATGCAAGGCGCTCCAGCGATGAGATGGTTACTCACGTACCGCACGGGCTAAATGGCTGACTTTAATATTTGCGGTTCATCAGGATTTCAAAAATTGTCTCCCTCTACCATTGGCTAAATTTAACCCCATGATCAAAGGGATCATGGGGTTAAAATTTAGTATCGGCCATTTTTAAAAAGGGAATGTGACTTTTCATAGCTATATGATCGCTGTGGTAACATTGGCTACCACAGTGATCATTTAGCTAGAATACTTTTTTTTAAGTTAAACTACTTTATGTTTAGATAATTTTATTTGGGGGTCTCTAGGCAATTTTGATCTTTATTTATCTGCCTTTAGAGACCCCCAAATCATTTTTTTTACTTTTTTTGTACATTTTTATTTTTTTTACTTAATATTCTTTTTTCACAAGCATTATATGATTACCTTTCCAACGGTATATGTTGGGGGTCTGTAGCTGCTGAGATACAGGCATCTAAGCAGCATGCCCCCATACCGCTTTAACTGACAATTGTCAGTTGTTAATAAAGTTGCGCGGTGACGTCATCGCGTCATTGCGCGTGCCGTCACCGGCCGGATCGGGTGGCCCCGGTGATGCCCTTCAGTGTGAGGGGCAGATCGCCGGGGTAGGGGGTGATGGGGTCCACAGACCTCCATAAAGGTAGGAGAGTGCTAGTGACGGCATGGTGCCGTCGTTAGCACCTGACTGGGACTGCTAGCGACGGCACCATGCCGTCGTTAGCAGTCAAGGGGTTAAAATGATTATCGGCTCTCGGACGCGCGAGCTGGACAGCCACGGCCCGGCTCCCGTCTTACCCTGCGCTTCTGGTTCGGGTTCTCGTTGCGTAATCTCATTATGGTTGAAATTATGTCCAGCTCCTTCTCCAGCTCCTGTTTATCCACCTACAGACGGGGAAGACGCATTAAAGACTCAGCGCTCGCCATGGAGATAAATACAATTACACGCAAACATTCTGCTCTGCAGTGATGAAGGGCCATTGGAACACAGGAGTGATGGGAGTGATAAAGGGCCATTGGAACACAGGAGTGATGGGAGTGATAAAGGGCCATTGGAACACAGGAGTGATGGGAGTGATAAAGGGCCATTGGAGCACAAGAGTGATGGGAGTGATAAAGGGCCATTGGAACACAGGAGTGATGGGAGTGATAAAGAGCCATTGGAACACAGGAGTGATGGGAGTGATAAAGGGCCATTGGAACACAGGAGTGATGGGAGTGATAAAGGGCCATTGTAACACAGGAGTGATAAAGGGCCATTGTAACACAGGAGTGATGGGAGTGATAAAGGGCCATTAGAACACAGGAGTGACGGGAGTGATAAAGGGCCACTGGAACACAGGAGTGATAAAGGGCCATTAGAACACATGAGTGATGGGAGTGATAAAGGAGTGATGGGAGTGATAAAGGAGTGATGGGAGTGATAAAGGAGTGATGGGAGTGATAAAGGGCCTCTGTACACCTATGAAGAGATTCCATTAAAAATCAGCCGTTTTCAGCTACAATAGTCATTTACAACATTAACCCCGTCGGCGCGGCGGCGTAGCTCCTGGTCACTTACATTAAATATCGGCAAATAGAAAGTGATGAGGTCCTCCACCACCCGACCCGGCTTGTAATTCTGTCCGACGGTCTGGAATAGCGTGGGGCCGAACACGATTGCCAGATTGTGAACGTTCATCTGGTTGATGTCTGAGAAGTGCTGGATGCTGAGCGGATACAGTAATCGGGGACATTGCGCTGTTAGAAAGGGGATCTAATGGAGCTTCAAACCCAGCCGTAAAAACAGATCGATAGTAAATACAGATGGGAAGTAAATGCAGACAATGCAGTAGAGCAGCAGGTAAAGCGAGCAGAATGCTTGGTTGTATAGGGAGAGGTATAAAGCAGTAGAGAGAGGGAAGTGCTCATGCCGTTGTACAGAGGACCGCTGTGACCTCACTTGGAGTATTGTGTGCAGTACTGGAGACCGTATCTCCAGAAGGATATAGAAATGTTGGAGTTCAGAGAAGGGCTACTAAATGCTTCATGGATTACAGGATAAACCTTACCAGGACAGGTTAAAGGATCTTAACATATATAGTCTGGAAGAAAGACGTGACAGGGGGGATATGATAGAAACATTTAAATACTTAAAGGGAATCAACAAGGTAAAGGAAGAGAGTTTATTTAAAAGAAGATGATGGACGGCATTTTAACTTCCCCGGCTCAATCACCACGCTGAGCTGATGCTTTATGGCTATGCTAATGAAGTCTATTCCTCCATAGACTTTCATTAGTCAGAGAGTCTGGCAGTGTGATTAAGACTGAGACATTCTATAGCTCCTCACAGGCAGTAAGATAGTAGATCGGGGATCAGATAACTGAGCGAGAACTCATACAAATGGCTGATATGCAGCGGTCTCGTTCTGTTCTGGTGGGAGTTTCCGGCTCTCTAGGATGTAGGATTAGGGGGGATCCGCAGCCATTTCTTACCAGTGTAAGTGATCAATTAGCGCTTTTAACGTGACTCTATTAACAGGCGGAAGGTTCTCCAGAAGCTTCTGGTACTGGCTGATTCTCATCGACGCGTCCTCAATGCCTGCAGAAAATCAATACAATCACCAAATATCCACATTTTCCCTTATTATCAATCTGCTCTATAAGCACTCGATATAATCATATTATTTTGCACATTGTACTATATCACGGCCAGTGATGACTACGTTATATATGAAACTAACACATCCATACAACTTCAAAGACCCTCACTCAAAAAAACTTGAAAAACTAGTGCTTTTTCCCCCATCTAATTTTACTCGGTTACGACGTTAACTCTTACTTTCCAGGCCTAGCGCGAGGCTCTGCTCACCCACCTGTCACGTTCAGCCATTCGATGCAATGTTCAGCAAATATCCCCTCGCCGATGTCCCTAAAGAACCTCTTAAGAGTGTCGGAAACGTTGTCCACGGGGTGCTCGTCTTCTTTGAGGACCACGCTGCGAGCGTCTTTCTTCAACGCTTCCAGCAGGGACGTGGTCTTAGAGTTCTGGCCGCTCTTCCGGTAGATTCCTTCCGAACCAACCCCTGCAAAGAAAGCCATAAACATGTTCCAGTGTGTGCAAGGCGGAGGCATTAAGTAGACATGGCACGGTAAGAATGGGTGCCCCTTTAAAAAAAAAAAGCCGCTCTAAGCAGTCTCTTCCTACCACATCCTCGGGTATCGGTCCTTAAGGACCCCAAGGTACGGTAAAGGAGCCCGCCAACTTCTCCATCACTCCCTGGCGTGTGGTGGTGAAGCCTCGCCATGAAACCGCCATATTTAAACCTTTGCATGTGGCCCATAACTTCTAAACGATGTAATATGCGAAGATGTGAAGATGAGCCGTCCCTTCGAACCGCGCAGGATTTCCTACCGAATTGTGAAATGTGGCGGATGCATTTTTGTACGATGAAAGGGACGTCGGAATCCGTCAGCTGCTGCTCTGATAACGTATCTCCGGAGGTGCTGCTGGCCGTCTGAATGGCATTCACCCAAGCCGAAAAATCCAGCTTCCTCTCCCCCAAGATGTACGTTATTCTGAGAAATCAGAGGAAGAGCTTACAAAGCCTGCGCAGAAACCATACATCTCCTGCCGCCCTCGGCCCCCAATTTATCTACCGCGATAACTCGACCGAAGGAGCCCAGGTTCCCCCCGAATCCGCTCCCTAGGAGCTTATTAACTAAACCGGGAGCTGAAACGTGTCGGCTCCGAGTCACTCGCCGCTCCCGGGGTAACAGGTGAGGAACGAACACTGCGTTTAATCCCAATCGGGGAGAGCGGCGTCTTCTTACCTCCCTTTCTGCACCAGGACGAGGATCTCTTTATCTTTATTGGCTGCGGATAAAACAAACGTTATTTTACAAACTAAACAAACCAAAACCTGCTGGTTTTCTAGAAAAAATATTCATCCAAATCGAATTAACCGCTAATGGCGCCGACCATAATCAGTCAGGAGAAAAGGGATACTTTTGGGGCAAACGCCATAGAAACGAATATGGGATTTTTCTGGCGATTGCGTTAAATTTTACCCCAAAATGCCCATTTTTATTTTTTTTTACTTTTAGCCATTATTTGTGGTTTTAACAACGGATCGCTAATAATCGAGATGAGATTCTTACATGTGATCTTTTTGTTTAACTTTTTTTTGGGGGGAAATGCCCTTAAATCCAGATTTAGGAAAATCATCCATGCTACCCAACGAACTTTCAAAGACTTTTCGTATTTCTGGTAAGCGAGTTGGAGGGAACACAATGGATGACGTCTTATATATCCTAAAGGACGAGGGCCAAGGATAGGAGACGAGAGGAGCCGTTAAGTCAGGGGTCCGGGACGTCCGTCAGGGCGCCCCCCGCGCAGGACATTGAGTTATCGTTACCGGGACGTACAGAGCTCAGACAGTTTCTTCAGGTTGATCACTTCCACGGCGTCGTCTTCTAGGTAAGTGTAGAGATTCGTCTTACAGAGAGAGAACCATCCGGGCCGGGCCCTCTCCAGACTGCGTCCCCCCTTATACTGCAGCTTCCCAATGCGGTCAAAGTCGTAACTCAGGAGCTCCTCAGCCTTCAGTGGAAGGAAACACTGGGGGGGAAAAAGTATGTAAAATGTACAGATCTGGCCCGGTACAGATGATCCCAAACCTCTCTGTAGTCTCCACATATTAACACTTTTCATGAACAAATTAAAGGTTCCTATAGGGGGGTATATGATGAGGCTGTAGTGCTGGGGTCAGGGGGCAACCGGGGTCACGGAGTGGCCGAGACCTTTACCTTGGTTATGGATTTCACCCATTCTCTGCACTCCTCGGGGGTATCTGCCGCGAACAGGTACAGCCGCTCCGCTTTGGTGTAAATCTCGAACGTGCTCTCATACCTGCCGGCGGGAAGAAACCGACGTGAAGCAGACACCCAGGAACACAGTCAAACCGCTTGCCACATGGGCAAACTACCTGCCCGGGCCGGTAAGGGGGCCGCCCGCTCTCACGTTACCAAGTACATGCAGGACGAGAGGAGCGAGAAACCCCAAGGCCTGCCCCACCACCAGCTTCATACTCAATGGGAAGGGGGCAACAGCCAACGAGGGCTAGCAAGAGATGGGCAGGGGGTAGCTAGGTCTGGAACCGGCAGTCCCAGGGGAAGAATAACGCTCCCCGGACCGGCGAGACTAGAAATAAAACGCGGTTCTCACCCGTGGGTGTCCGGCGGGACGGCAGCCACACATACGATCTCCTCCGTTTTGATCTCGCCGTTCGGGGTCGAGCTGTGGTTGTTCTCGTAGTAACTGAGGATATTGTCATTCAGAACACACCAGCGGCGGCTGAACTCTGCGAACACACATGTAATAATTATGTCACTAAGACACATCATACAAGGCATTCAATATTTATGGGGGTCAATGCCATTTTCCCACGTCCGGCTGCACAGAAGTTACTATGTAAGATTGTAAGCTTGCGAGCCGAGCCTCTCCACCTAATGTATCGGTTTGTCTTAAAAAAATTGTAGTCTGTCTTGTATATAAATAAAAGATAATAATAATAATAATTAATAGGTTTGTATTGAGCTTCGCAATACGGCCGGTTCCAAGGGAGAACTTTCCTCTCCCCAAACATCCAGTTAATACACAGGGGGATGCCAAAGACCCCGGCCGCAGAGGCTGCTGTCTCTTCTCAGAGCAGCCGCCAATATAAACTCACCTGGGATGAGTAAAAAGTGAATTTACCAAGTGCCCATCAATGCGGTCTAAATACATGTGTATATACCGTATACACATATATACACATACATACATACATATAAAATATTCCATGTATTGTGTTTGCCCGCATTCCGTTGAGTGTTTCACCAGCTTGGTACCCGTTTGTCTGTATAGCTGTATAGTGTTACATATCATGTCTTTGAATCCCCTGAACATTCAATGCTTCCCGTTTTCATTAACAAACACATGGGCTCTGCTATACGCATACGTAAGGCATACACTCCCTGAAATATATGGCTGTCCATCAGGTAATCAGGAAAAAACGTGCGCATCTAAATAATTATGGAACTTGTCCTGCCAGAATTAGGGACCCTAAACAGAAGCCATCCTGTACCACGTTTTGATGCAGACACGGGGCTCAAAATAAGAAAATGAACTACTGCCATTACGGGATATAAGAAACAGTATTTTGGGGTTTTTAAAGATATTTTCCTTACCCTCCTTGGCTTTCCTCTCGGTTACGAGCTTGGTCATGGACGAGGTCTTGTAAAGGTAGCCATTATGAGTTATCGATTGATGCGTCACGTAATAATTCTTCTCCATGTTACCCCCCAGATCCAAACGGGGAATTTCTGTAATGTAAATAATATTCAGACAATAACTTCAGCAATATAAAAAACAACACTATTATTATTTGTGATTCACAGGGCTAAAAACCTAATAAATTTCAATCACATGATAAATTATTCCTATAGTTATAACAGTCTAGATACCTGCCTAACAAATTCCACGCTGGCAATGCCTCCACGTGACGTTCTAAGCAGGATTATTCTCACCTCTATAAGGTTTCTATTATATAATTTAAAAAACAGCATTAAAAAAATCTAATGCAATTTTTGAAAAGATTTATAAAGGTGGCCTGCTGGATAACCTTATTTAGTAGGTTGACAAAAGTATGTAGATGGAAAAATGTTTGTAATTTACTTCCCTAGTAAAGGGAATTTTTATTTATTTATTGTTTTTAAATCCCCTATCTTTTTTTTTTTTTTTATTATTTATTAAAAAAACCCTATTTTCTTTACATGGGAACAAAAAAAGTGCCAAAGCTGCAGTACCTAAACCTACCACGAGGTGGTGCCCTGCGCGCATCGCACTTGTCCCAGGCTGGACAATGATTACATTGTAGCTGCAGTCACAAGACCTGATCAAAGACCCTCCTCTCTGTGTGTTTGGGGGGCGGCCTATGGAAAGCTACATTACTGGCCTAAAATCCACAGCACAATCAGTAGCGCGGTACAAAATCCTACTGTGTCGAGGAACCCCGTCATACGCACTTATAACGTCTTGGATCTAAAAAGCTCCAAGATGGAACGAGTGAAATCAGTGAATTCGTAATACAGAGAAAATAATCAGTTTTACTCAAAATAATAAGCCAGCGACATCATTTCTGACATAATTGGGGCCTATCTCCCCAAAGACGTCTACCTGAGACAAATCAATAGATTGTAAGCTCACTAGATCAGGGTCCTCTCCTTCTTCTGGTCCAGTACCGCCTTAACGTGTGTTAACGTTTTTGCCTTTTTAAATTGTCTACAGTAACAGCGCTACGGAATCTGCTGCCGCTATGTAAATATAGTCAGTGTAACGGCCAGAGACGATTGGTTTTATGCTGCGGCTGTTATAGAGTAAATAGATCGCTACGGGATATATCTTATAAATTTGCATGGAAGGGTTAAAAAAGTAATTTCATGGCAGGTCCTGCTACTGCCGCTGCTGTTCCACTTGGAAGCATTGAGCAAATAAACCTTAGAACCATGGAATTTTGATCTCTGCGGTAGAATCCAAGGCGAGACCAGATTCTGATGGCAAAAAAAGGCGGATTTGACGGGGGGCCAAATGGGGCCGATCTGCCAGCAAGTTCTGTGTTTGATCCCATTAACACAACACAGAAACTTTTAATTAGTGTCTCTGGACCTTTTTGTCCTGAAATCGTGTGTTTTCTTTCCTCTCGAGGGATCGCTGGGACTCCATCTTTTTGGTTTGTTTGCTGGGGAAGGATCTCGGCTCCCTTCTGCTCTCCCGAGGACAGCGGCTGCTCTACCGGGCAACAACCTCCCAAAGTGTTACATTATTAAAGAATTACTTCCGGGAAGGGTTTCTAAAGCCGGATTATAATATAATAATAATAATAATATATATAATAATTCAGTAGAATCGCGTCATTAAATCCATTTTAAATTTGTGTCTGTAAGAAGCTTTTTGGGGGGGGGGGGGTTACCGTGTATATATATATATAATACACACACACACACACACACACACACACACACTATCTTTCAAAAGTTTGGGGTCACTTCCCTGTTTTCATGGAAAACAAGGAGATTTCTGGCTGTAACATAATTACAAAAGGGTTTTCTAACCATCAATTATCCTTTTAACCTTAAACTTGGATCAGCGAATACAACGTGCCATTGGAACACAGGAGTGATGGGAGTGATAAAGGGCCATTGGAACACAGGATTGATGGGAGTGATAAAGGGCCATTGGAACACAGGATTGATGGGAGTGATAAAGGGCCATTGGAACCCAGGAGTGATGGGAGTGATAAAGGGCCACTGGAACACAGGAGTGATGGGAGTGATAAAGGCCTCTTTACGCCTAGAAAGAGATTCCATTAAAAATAATTTCCAACATTAACCCCGTCTGCGCTGGGTTTCTGATCCATTTCATATTTTAATGGACAAAATGTGCTTTTCATTCAAAAACAAAACATCTGGAATTCCTATTTCAAGAGGAGCTTTCAAGGACACAGAACGATGTATCTGCTCAGTTCGTGATCTCGCCGTTCGGTAAATAAATGTAACTGTAGTAGAGATAAAATTCTAACAACACATTATTGAAACGATCGAAAACAGACAGTTCTCTAATACAAAGAAGCTAATAGCAGATAAACTACGTGGATTCTATGATTTAACAGCTTTATGAAATCAAACAATTGTGATTTCTCTCACCAAAATCTGGGAAAGATCTTTTCAGCTGAATGACGGCTGAAATCGTCCAAGTTACTGCATTTACCAGAAACCAGCTATTTTTTCTTGTATGTTTTTTTTTTCCAGGAAGTTGCTCTTAGGATTTTGGCCAGCGGTTTAACCCCGTGTGCCACGCTGTGCACTCCTTACACACAGTATGTCTCCTCGGCCCCCAGACAGTTAACGCGGATCTGGACTTTGTGTTTATTGAGAATGAGTCATTCACCGATCCACTCAGCTTCCCTCTTCTCCCGGAGTGAATCATCGTTCTCGCGCAGCACAAAGGCCAAGCGCTCGGAACCTCACTTCCCCTTAGTAATCCGACTACAATTCCCAAATCCCCAGCAGGCACTCCCAGTCTGCATCCAAATGTTCTAATTGTAAGCTTAAAAGGCACCGCAGCCATCACATGGAATTTAATGCATACGACAGCCGTGAGGTCCCTTTAAACAAATGTTGTGCCCCCCCCCCTTGCAAATGCAGAATCCCCCATATTCTTTTGCCCTTCTACCCACACTAGCTGCCCGGCACATGTAATACATATTACCACTGGGGGTATATTACCATATACATCGCTGGGTGGGGTGATATTACATCACGTATACAGCGCCGGTTGGTATTGGGGTATACAGCGCCGGTTGGTATTGGGGTATACAGCGCCGGTTGCTATTGGGGTATACAGCGCCGGTTGCTATTGGGGTATACAGCGCCGGTTGCTATTGGGGTATACAGCGCCGGTTGCTATTGGGGTATACAGCGCCGGTTGCTATTGGGGTATACAGCGCCGGTTGCTATTGGGGTATACAGCGCCGGTTGCTATTGGGGTATACAGCGCCGGTTGCTATTGGGGTATACAGCGCCGGTTGCTATTGGGGTATACAGCGCCGGTTGCTATTGGGGTATACAGCGCCGGTTGCTATTGGGGTATACAGCGCCGGTTGCTATTGGGGTATACAGCGCCGGTTGCTATTGGGGTATACAGCGCCGGTTGCTATTGGGGTATACAGCGCCGGTTGCTATTGGGGTATACAGCGCCGGTTGCTATTGGGGTATACAGCGCCGGTTGCTATTAGGGTATACAGCGCCGGTTGCTATTAGGGTATACAGCGCCGGTTGGTATTAGGGTATACAGCGCCGGTTGGTATTAGGGTATACAGCGCCGGTTGGTATTAGGGTATACAGCGCCGGTTGGTATTAGGGTATACAGCGCCGGTTGGTATTAGTGTATACAGCGCTGGTTGGTATTAGTGTATACAGCACTGGTTGGTATTAGAGTATACAGCGCTGGGGGTTAAGCCTTAATGTAGAGTCGATCTGCTAAAGGTTTATTTGCTTGGTTTTGTTATTCTTTTTTTCTGATAGTTGTGACCTTTAATATGCCTTTTCTATTTCTATGCCAACCTATCAGTGCCTTGTTTCATGTCACATGACGGTTGAGCGCTCCCTAAATAAAACATGAACTTGATGCGATGAAATAACTCTTTGTAGGAAGGGCTTGGGCATTAAATTAGTATAAGTATTATAAATGTGGTTCCAAACGCGGCCTTTAGTTGTAAAAAGTGTAATAAATAAATGAAAACAGTCCTATATATCTAAGAAAAGAGGGGGTTCTTTAGTCGAAGGGGAACGTCCTGCTCCCAGCATGCTGTTTAGTTACCGCTCCCCGGCTGTTCATTTGCTGATCGTTATGGGAGTTACAGAACACATCGGATTCTGGTGTAAAGTCTGAAAAAGTGGCTTTATCCCCATAGCAACCAAAGAACTCATGCTGCTTCCTGACCACTGAAAAGGTGGCAGATGCACCAACTCCCATGATCCTCAGCCGATGTACTAGCTAGGGTGGGAGCTACAAAATTGTCGAATGAATTTATATTATAATGAATTTCTGTACATCCAGCTCTATTTATACCCAGCAGGTTATTTTAATTGGCAGCATTTTATAAGTAATCGCCATAGTGCCCAACTGTCCCGTCATCCGGAACATTCCGTTGGCTGCTATGGCGATAACACAGCTTTTCCTTTTCTGCACTTTTATCTTAAGCGGCAGATGCGTCGGTGAAGCGACTGGCGTCTGTTGGGCAGTCCCCCCCCATCAAGTTTTTAGGTTAACCCTTAACACACAAGGTATGTTTACTACGGGCATAAGGGTGATAACACCCCCTGAGTCTCGGACCGCCCCCGACTCTCGGACCGCCCCCCCCGACTCTCGGACCGCCCCCCCGACTCTCGGACCGCCCCCCCCGACTCTCGGACCGCCCCCCCCGACTCTCGGACCGCCCCCCCGACTCTCGGACCGCCCCCCCCCGACTCTCGGACGCTGGGCATTTACCTGAGGTCTTGTTCTGCTGAAGAAATTCCACCTGCAGCCTCTGCCCGGCCTGCTCAGCCAGATGGATGGGGTGCGGGTAGAGGAGGTCCTCGGACGAGCAGCTTACATCCGCCCCGCAGAAAATCAGCGCCTGCGTTTCCGTTAAATCACTGGTGGTGACCGCAGCGCAGAGAGCCTGGAGGAAAGCCATGGGAAACAGTCACTCCACGTCACGCAAAGACTTACACGTTAATAACACGTTAATAACACGCTGTAACCTCAGGCAATGAGATGAAACGTACATCTGGGGTTACCGGCTCCTCCGTACATATATCCTCGTCACCCGGGAGTAACAAAAACGGCTTAAAAAATGTAAAAAATCTTAAAAACATAAGTTCCGTATGAGCTGCATGTTTAGGGGGGGTTTGTTACGGCGGATTTATTACGATGTTATAAGCGCGTGAAAGGAGTGCATCGCGTCGCCGGTAATCTCATAAAACTAGAGGGGTCGGAGGCTTAGAAGGGATGGAAGGAAGTTTTACTTTACTGAGTGGGTGGTAGATAAGTGGAACAGCCTCCCAGCAGAGGTGGTAGAGGCCAATATAGTGGGGGAGGATTTAAACATGCGTGGGACAGACATACGGCTCCTGAATCTAAGGCGAGACCAACGACTGATTAAGGTCCGAGTCTTTACAGCAGGAGAAACGGGCGACTAGACGGGGGCCGACGGGGGCCGCCGGGGGCCCGATCTGCCCTCACGTTCTATGTTTCTATGTAAGTGAAAGTTGTTGCACCTTCTACAGAATAAAGTAACAGAATCCTGTAAAAGCCACAGTAATCACCGGCTCAGCAGCTGCTGCGGACTACAACTCGCTGACCCCAACCAACCCACGCTGCCCCCAACCAACCCACGCTGCCCCCAACCAACCCACGCTGCCCCCAACCAACCCACGCTGCCCCCAACCAACCCACGCTGCCCCAACCAACCCACGCTGCCCCCAACCAACCCACGCTGCCCCCAACCAACCCACACTGCCCCTAACCAACCCACTCTGACCCTAACCAACCCACACTGCCCCTAACCAACCCACACTGACCCAAACTAACCCTAAGTCTAACACTAATCCCGACCTCGACCACCAGAGACGTCGCTGGCGTCAAACACCCCGAGTCAGCAACCGGTGGGAGGATGCGAGTCGCCCGTTCTTCCTGCTGTAACGACTCCGACCTTAATCAGTCGTTGGTCTCGTCTTAGATTCAGGAGCCGTATGTCTATCCCATGCATGTTTAATACCCTCACTGTATTATCCTCTACCACTTCTGCTGGGAGGCTGTTCCACTTATCTACTACCTTCTCAGTAAAGTAAACCTTCCTTACATCTCATCTAAGCCTCCGACCCTGCGGATTTATGAGATTACCGGCGATGCGATGCACTCCTTTCACATCTTAATAAATCCAACGTAACAAACTGCCCCGAAACATGCAGCTCATACTAAACCCCCCCCGTGGGGCTGCCCACGTATCCACTACCCACTATGTGTATAAAGGTGTGACTGTACCTGTGGGCAGCTCTGTGGGGTCTCTCAGGTCATGTCCTCTAATTACGGGAATTCGCCGGGTTGTGCGGACCCTGAACCCGCAGAGCTCACACTCGCTGCTGCTGCTCCGGTCTGCCGGAGAGTGAGCTCTGCAGCGGATCCCGAGTGATGTCAGAGGGAGGCTCACATCTGGATTCCCAGAGCCGGCCTCGCCCAGAGGCAGATCACAGGCTCCAGCACAACAACCCCAGCATGGCAGGGTCTGAGGGGGGGGGGGCGGCTTACCCCCATCTGTCCCTTTAAATATTCATTGTGTGTGACGGGGGGGGGGCGTTAGCTAAACGTGATTCTGGTGCAAACTTTGAAATAACTGTCTTATCACCATAGCAACCGATGGCATCTTCTAAACAACCGCACTTCATTACGTTTACATTACAGAGAGAGCAGACTCCATAACGCTTTACAATAGGCGAGAGTGAGAACAAAGAGAGAGAGAGAGAGGAAGAGAGAGAGAGACGGGGAGAGGAAGAGAGAGAGAGAGAGAGAGAGAGAGAGAGAGAGAGGAAGAGAGAGAGAGAGACGGGGAGAGGAAGAGAGAGAGAGAGACGGGGAGAGGAAGAGAGAGAGAGACGGGGAGAGGAAGAGAGAGAGAGACGGGGAGAGGAAGAGAGAGAGAGACGGGGAGAGGAAGAGAGAGAGAGAGAGAGAGAGAGGAAGAGAGAGAGAGACGGGGAGAGGAAGAGAGAGAGAGAGAGAGAGAGAGAGAGAGAGAGAGAGAAGAGAGAGAGAGAGACGGGGAGAGGAAGAGAGAGAGAGAGACGGGGAGAGGAAGAGAGAGAGAGACGGGGAGAGGAAGAGAGAGAGAGACGGGGAGAGGAAGAGAGAGAGAGACGGGGAGAGGAAGAGAGAGAGAGAGAGAGAGAGAGGAAGAGAGAGAGAGACGGGGAGAGGAAGAGAGAGAGAGACGGGGAGAGGAAGAGAGAGAGAGACGGGGAGAGGAAGAGAGAGAGACAGGGAGAGGAAGAGAGAGAGAGACAGACGGGGGGAGGAAGAGAGAGACGAGGAGAGAGAGAGAGAGAGACACAGACGGGGAGAGGAAGAGAGAGAGAGAGGGAGAGGAAGAGAGAGAGATCGAGGTGGGGGGAGGTAAGAGAGGTGGGGGGGTTAGAGGTATTTAAATGCATAAAGGGATTTAATAAAGTACAGGAGGGAATTTATTTCAGAGGAGGAGAAAAGTTACAACAAGAGACCGGAATCTAACGCCAGAGGCTCAGATGGAATGGAACAAAGTTTTACTTTACTGAGAAGGTGGTAAATAAGTGGATCAGCCTCCCAGCAGAAGTCAGTGGACGGAATACATTTGATGATAAACGTGCAGTATTAACTCTTTATTCGCCGTGTGCCCGGATGTCCCCCAGCAGGTTCTCCAGTTATATCTGGAGTGAGATCTGAGGCCGCGCATGGAACAAAACATGTATTCTTCTGTAGCAGATCTGTAGGTGGAAACGTCATACCGAGAGCCGACCGCCTACTGCACGGCGGACTTAACCCCTTCAACGCCACGGCAACATTTACAGAGGAGACTCCAGAAATACTGGGGGTAACTGCTTGTGACGGATGGGTGCCGCATTGTGATCCCCCCCCAGGGATAATTACCCCGGGCAAGCCCCCAGCGTTGTGTTTTTTGTCTGTGGAACGTACGGAGCGCTGACTCTCCATGGAAACGGCGAAATAAAAATGTGGCTTTTTTGTTTTCAGCTTAAGCCCCCCGTACAAAGGAGAAAGCTGACTGTGCGCTCCATGCCGAAAACACGGCTGGCCCCGGGGGGGAGGTAGAAGCCCCTCTATAAATAAGGCTGGACTTCACCCCCCCATTTGTAAATGGACTGTGGCTGGCAGTGATGGGCGGTAGGGATGTTCTGTCTGCATTCAGATTCTAGTATCTGTCGCGGGGGCTTCTATTACTGCGGAGGCAAAAGGGGGCAGACAGCGGGACCCAAGGCAGGCAAATTCCCACCGACTAGCCAGTCTTTTTCCTCCAGTCCTTTGATTATTTTCGTTTTCCTTATACTTTCTCTCAATCGTCAGCGATTTTTCCGCTCCATACCCCATTGTGACCCCCCACACCCCGGCCCTCCAATTTTCTCCATCTCTTTTTTTTTTTTTTTTTTAACTTCTTTTTCCCCCGCCGTGAACACGCACCTGGAGCTTTGATGTAAAACGCTGTATGATGTCATATCTAGACTGTCGTCCTCCTCATCACCCTTTATGGATTTCAGACTCCATCGTTCTCGCTATCGCACGGACACACTCATTTTGTCTCCTTTTTTCATAACTATCTTTTTATTCTCAATGAAATGGTTCTTGTACCCAGGGCGGGCCCAAGGCAATTTAAAAATGCCGCCCCCCCCTTATCTACCCTTTCTCTCCCCCCCCCCATTATCTACCCTTACACCCCCCCCCCTTGTACTTACCTTTCAGCAGTCCTGCGGCGAGTCTCCTTGTTCGGTCTCTCGCCGCAGAGGATAGAGAGAGGGGCGCCGAGCGGGTACTGACAGCTTGGTAAACGAAAAACTCTCGGCGCCCCTTTCTCCGCTTTAAAAAAAAGCGGTTGCCCCACTCGGCTCCATTGTCGGGCCGGCCCTGCTTGTACCTCTTGTGACCTCCTGCATGGTACTTTCAGTTGGAGCCCTGATGGACAACCAGGAAGGGGTTAAATACAATTACACACAATGAGCCTAATACCCCAGCTTCAAGCGGGTAGTTTTTTTTGCGTACATTTTATTTTGGATTCATTAAATCTACACATTCATGGAAACTGGGCGTCCAAAGCATTGGTTTCACACAATAAAAAAAAAAGTGTGAAAACTGGTCTAATCACTATAGCAACGGCCAAAATCGTTCAATCAGCAGCAACATTCCACTTGGTTGCTACGGTGATAAAACCACTTAACACACTTATTTATATGGCGCCAACAGTGTCCGAAGCGCTAATTACAGTCCGTACATTCAAAGGGTCTGGCAGAACCAGGACTGATCGGCGTAGAGGACCCAATACATCGGGTAACGAGGGCTCGGCCCGCAAGCTTACAATCTATCGCAATACCCAGTGCATTGTCTAACCTGCTGAGTCTGCTGAACGTACCCTGAAAGAGCCTGCCCCGTCAGCAGTTCCCGACGGCCGCGGCACGTGCCCGCAGCAGCGATCTTTTTAGCCCCCTGGCTGTGGACTGAAACTCCCAGCGGGCTCAGGCAGCATTCCATCCGTAATAACCAAAAACACAAAAAGGAAAAAAAACACAGCGCGCCATCGTCGGGGTCTTTTTAGAAGCCAGTGATCCCTCTTGTAGTGAGAGGACCCCTCCTGATGTCATGGTGACATCACCGATATGGGTTAATGATGTCATCGTGCGTGCGATCGTCTGCGGTGCGATCACGTCGGCCGTATACTCATCGCTTGGTGCGAGTGGACACACGTTTACTTATCTGCTTAATGGCGCGCCGGCTGGGAAATCCTTACCTTGTTGAGCTCGGCTTGGTTGCCGAAGAGCTGGTGATAGCGGCGGTATTTGCCTTCCCTGTACTTGGCCACGATGAACGTCTTCCGGTCCTGCGTGCCGCTCAGGGAGTCGATGGCTTCGCTCGGGGGAACGTTCGCTGCCCAGAACTGGTTGCTGACGCCGTTGCCAATTTTTCGGAACAGCTAGCCGGGAGCACAGGAGAAAGAAAATGAAACGCATATTGAACGGGGCGGAAAAAAATAATTTGACAGATTCTGTAGTACTAATACAATAAAGGAGAGTGCATGGAGTCCTGCGCCAGTTACAGAAACACTTACAAAAAAAATTTCCCTTTTTTGTATCCAGTTTGTTTCAGGGGTGTGGGGGGGGAATTCCGCCCTTTAAGGAATTTACAGGGAAATACTGCTTGTCTTGAGTATTTGGTGATACTTTTGGCAGACAAACACTCACACTCACACTCACAGGCTTTCAAAACCTCAGAGCCCCCTTCCTCAGATAAAAAACACGCATCTTGAAATCTTCTGCACACCGTAAGACTTATTCCGTGACCAGTGCAGCAATATTATGATTATTCATTGTTTTATATAGCGCCATCATATACCGCAGCGCTGTACAATATCCAGTGCGGTGTTAGAATAATACCCGGTCACATGTCCTGTAAACTGCCTGATAACGGTGCGATCAGAGAGACATATATGTGCGTGTGTATAGGTTTAATAGCAGTCAGCGGAGACCGGGAGAGGCGTTTAGTCGACCTGCCCCTGCAGTGTATTCACGCTTCGTGCTCTTATTCAAACAAAGTAAATCCAGTCTGAGTAACAAAGTGCGATCCTTTAACTGGCTAAACCATTCCAGATGTGCTTCATAATCCCCGTTCCTCCATCCTATCTAACAAACCCATAGCTGCCAAGGGTCTCCCTGTAGGAGAGATAGTCCCTCTTCCCTCCCCCGATGCCCCTCTTTTCTAGGAGGTCAGAGTGTTTGCTGGGTATGAGGGGACCGCAGGGTTCTACGGCCCCAAACCCCCCGATAATGTGTATAGAAACAATAAATAGAGACGACAAACCGAGATTACAGACAAAGCCAGGATTATGCCGATAGAAGACAAAATAAAATCCACCAGACCCAGGATCCGGGTCCAAGAACGGGTCAGGCAGAGCATTACCTCGATCAGTTCGTCCGTCCAGACCTTATTGTCCATCTTCAGACTCCGTACTTTGCTAATGCTGGGGCCGAGACCCCGGTGCTCCCCTGCGCATGGAAAAAAGCAGAATATTAATGATTATTTAGTGTACCCAACGCTACTGGTGCAGGAAGAAAGGAGACGCAGCGTGTATATCCATTACATCCAAATGCTATATAATATCATATAAACTACAAGTACAATATTAATTTAAAGTATGCAGCCTCCAGCCCTGCAGATAAAGGGAGTTTTACTGTATTATTAGTTATTGGAACAAAATAAATCCAGGCTTTTGCCAATGCTGAGGGGGGGTTATATTACTGTATACAGCGCCGGGGGGTGTTATATTACTGTATACAGCGCCGGGGGGTGTTATATTACTGTATACAGCGCCGGGGGGGTGTTATATTACTGTATACAGCGCCGGGGGGGTATTATATTACTGTATACAGCGCCGGGGGATGTTATATTACTGTATACAGCGCCGGGGGATGTTATATTACTGTATACAGCGCCGGGGGATGTTATATTACTGTATACAGCGCCGGGGGGTGTTATATTACTGTATACAGCGCAGGGGGTGTTATATTACTGTATACAGCGCCGGGGGATGTTATATTACTGTATACAGCGCCGGGGGATGTTATATTACTGTATACAGCGCCGGGGGATGTTATATTACTGTATACAGCGCCGGGGGGTGTTATATTACTGTATACAGCGCCGGGGGGTGTTATATTACTGTATACAGCGCAGGGGGTGTTATATTACTGTATACAGCGCAGGGGGTGTTATATTACTGTATACAGCGCCGGGGGGTGTTATATTACTGTATACAGCGCCGGGGGGATTATATTACTGTATACAGCGCGGGGGGGTTATATTACTGTATACAGCGCGGGGGGTTATATTACTGTATACAGCGCGGGGGGTTATATTACTGTATACAGCGCGGGGGGTTATATTACTGTATACAGCGCCGGGGGGTGTTATATTACTGTATACAGCGCAGGGGGGGTTATATTACTGTATACAGCGCGGGGGGTTATATTACTGTATACAGCGCGGGGGGTTATATTACTGTATACAGCGCCGGGGGGGTGTTATATTACTGTATACAGCGCCGGGGGGGTGTTATATTACAGTATACAGCGCCGGGGGGGGGTGTGTTATATTACAGTATACAGCGCCGGGGGGGGGGTGTTATATTACAGTATACAGCGCCGGGGGGGGGGTTATATTACTGTATATAGCTGTATACATTCTTTACCTGCACACTTTTTGCAGATCACCACGCAGAGGTTTATGGACGCCCAGTCTGGATTTGGCGCGTTGCAGTCGGCACATCTCTGATTCGCTTCCACCGACCAGATTTTCTTGGCCACTTCCAGGTTGGACAGCGCTTCGGCCACCGACTGCAGCATCGCCTCCACCCAGTCGCTCTTCTCTGCCTCCGACTCCGCCGAGAAGCTGCCGCGAGGGAATTCAGATCCACGTCACCCCAAAATACAACAAATGCACTTGGCTGTCTTTAACTTCTATAAACTTTAAGCTGCTGTTCCACTTACTCTGCCGAACGTAACAAAATGCAGAGCTAGCGTCATCACTCCGAGTACCGTCTCATTCCCAAACCCTGCTCACAACTAATTCTCTAATCACGTAAAATGTCGCCTCTCATCGGTTTTTGGATGGAAACGCTTAATGGTCATGTGACACAAAAGCAGGCAATAATAGGTTGTTTCCATGGAAATGTTGCTTTTGCGCAATTAAACTTTTTAAGAGTAAAATATTATTTGGAACTCCATGTATAATAATCTCTTTCTTGTCCGTTATACTTAAGGGTCGTTATCTTTCCGCAGCGGGGCGAAGGGTTAATCGATGATGAAAGGACTTATCTTGGACTCACTTTACGTTGCCAGAAAGCAATGTACACGAGGTTATTTCAGAGCCGTAAGAAGAAGCTGAAATCACCTGCAATGTTGGCTGAAAGACCTCACCTGAAGGTCCTGTAGGGCGTTGTGAGGTCGAAGCTTTTCTTGTCACAGTCCTTCACGTTCCCGAGGTTCATATCGATGGACGTTACCCCGACTCCAGACATGTAGTCCTGTTACGCACAGAGACAAGTTTCTAACAGCCCTGCGATCTCTCTCCTTACTTTTAATCCAATTAAAGGCACAAAACATGAGGCCTTACATGCAGAAACACAGAATCATTTATATAGCGCCATCATATTCACTATATATATATCACAGTAATGAGCCCATACGGCTATTTAATATCTAAGGTACCCAGAAGGGTCAGAGGCTTAAAAGGAATGTAAATGCTTTACTTTACTGAGTGGGTGGTAGATAAGTGGAGCAGCCTCCCAGCAGAGGTGGTAGAGGGTAATACAGCAAGGGGATGTAAACATGCATGGGATAGACACATGGCTCATGAATCTAAGACGAGACCAACGACTGATTAAGGTTTGAGTCTTTACAGCAGGAGAAACGGGCGACTGGACAGGGGCCGAATGGGGCCGATCTGCTGTCAAAGTCTATGTTCAATCGTAAGAGTCGTACAGAGCTGGTAAAGCAGGGAGAAGTGGTGTCAGGTCCGGAGTAGACACAATGTGAGCACAGTCTGGTAAGAAGTTGGGTTCTCTTATTGTCGGTTCTAGCTCGGCTTCGGCCAACCGGGCCAACGGACCGAGCCCGCAGTGGCCCACGTACCTCATAATTCTTATACAGGTAAACCTTATCCGAAGCCACCACAACAAACAGCTTGGGTTTACAGCCTCTCATTTCCAGGAAGCCAATCTTGTCCACGTTCTCCGGCCCTCCGGACATCTGATTGATGGTTGAGAAGCGCTTCCTCCTTTCACCGAGGACCTGCTCGAAAGCTTTCACCCAGTCGTTCCGATCGGCTGCAGGTCAAGAGACATCGTCAAAGGCATCATGTAACCAGACCGACCCCTAGCACTGTATAAAAAATGTTCCTTTACGGCAGACACCGGCGTTTATTTACATTTATAACGGACTCAAATTTATTGTAAATATATGCAAAAGTATCAAGAAATGGATACATAGACATTGTGTGGCACTTTTATTTATACCTCTCCAGAGCAGCTCCTGAACCTTCTCACCAACGTTACCAAGTACTAAGCCCCAGTTAGACAGACCTTTAGCTAGACCTGGTCCTTTAGCTGAGAGTAATGAGAGTGGTACATGTACATTTTACACCAGGGGCCAAGGAACCTCTCAGTTATCCAGAACTGTAGCACGTTGAGTCATTATTCCTGGAATGAAGTCCTCAGCACAAAACCCAACAGTAACAGGAGCCGGACTCAGCCCATAACCTAATAAAAGTGTCTACTAATCCCAGGTTAAAAATAAAGGTCTCCCAACACCTGTTGTGACTCCTCCTGAAGTCTCCTATCTATGGCCGGTAAACATACTTATGGGGCAAACAGGGAACATGGCTAACATGTTATTAAAGTTGAAGCATCTGACCCATGTCGCTAAAAACTGGGCTCGTTGGATGGACAATCTGCCTACTTCAACTCCATGTCGACACCAAGATGGCGAACAAGACTCCTTCATGGCAGAGAAAGAAGATAGATCACGGCAGAGGGCAGAAAGAAGATCACGGCAGAGGGCAGAAAGAAGATAGATCATGGCAGAGGGCAGAAAGAAGATCACGGCAGAGGGCAGAAAGAAGAAAGATCACGGCAGAGGGCAGAAAGAAGATCGATCACGGCAGAGGGCAGAAAGAAGATCGATCACGGCAGAGGGCAGAAAGAAGATCACGGCAGAGGGCAGAAAGAAGATAGATCACGGCAGAGGGCAGAAAGAAGATCACGGCAGAGGGCAGAAAGAAGATAGATCACGGCAGAGGGCAGAAAGAAGATCACGACAGAGGGCAGAAAGAAGATAGATCACGGCAGAGGGCAGAAAGAAGATAGATCACGGCAGAGGGCAGAAAGAAGATAGATCACGGCAGAGGGCAGAAAGAAGATCACGGCAGAGGGCAGAAAGAAGATAGATCACGGCAGAGGGCAGAAAGAAGATCACGGCAGAGGGCAGAAAGAAGATCACGGCAGAGGGCAGAAAGAAGAAAGATCACGGCAGAGGGCAGAAAGAAGAAAGATCACGGCAGAGGGCAGAAAGAAGATAGATCACGGCAGAGGGCAGAAAGAAGATAGATCACGGCAGAGGGCAGAAAGAAGATAGATCACGGCAGAGGGCAGAAAGAAGATAGATCACGGCAGAGGGCAGAAAGAAGATCGATCACGGCAGAGGGCAGAAAGAAGATAGATCACGGCAGAGGGCAGAAAGAAGATCACGGCAGAGGGCAGAAAGAAGATAGATCACGGCAGAGGGCAGAAAGAAGATCACGGCAGAGGGCAGAAAGAAGATAGATCACGGCAGAGGGCAGAAAGAAGATCACGGCAGAGGGCAGAAAGAAGATAGATCACGGCAGAGGGCAGAAAGAAGATAGATCACGGCAGAGGGCAGAAAGAAGATCACGGCAGAGGGCAGAAAGAAGAAAGATCACGGCAGAGGGCAGAAAGAAGATAGATCACGGCAGAGGGCAGAAAGAAGATAGATCACGGCAGAGGGCAGAAAGAAGATAGATCACGGCAGAGGGCAGAAAGAAGGACAGAGGTTCTAGATGGTGGTGAGAGGGATGAGCAGAGAGGCAGAAGGCGGAGGAGATAGAACATGGGAATATATCAAACCGTACAGGCTTGGGAATGCTGATGAGAAGGGAAGAAAGGCGGCTCGAGGTGCTATCGATAAGAATGAATAGGGTAGACAGATGAAAGAGCATATAAAGTACGCACAGAAACCACATCAGCCCCGCAGCGTTTCATTACAGAAGAGATCAGAAATTTACCGTCACTCTCTGCCCGGAAGACAAAGTTCCGGTTGGACGTCGAGACCTCAAACTTCTGATCTTTCCCAGATGTGACTTGGGATATGGAGCTGGTCTTGATGAACCTTTTCGAATACATGTCCTGGGAAGAGAAGAGACGGCCTAAAAATATTACGGAAAGTCGAGATGCCAAGGCGTTTAGATGGCTTGGAATCACGGCAATGCGGGCGTTCGGCTCAACTTTACAATTATATTAATCGTTCCAAATATGAGACAAAAAAAAACAAACGGTGCCAATAACCCCACGGTCACGCATTAGATCCCCCTAAAGGCCACTTTTTTACAGGTGGAAAGGTAGATAAGTGGAACAGCCTCCCATCAGAAGTGGCAGAGGATAATACAGTAAGTGAATTTAAACATGCGTGGGACTGGGATAGGCATAACGCAATCCTGATTCTAAGACAAGACCAAGCACTGATTAACGTCCGAGTCTTCACAGGCGGACTATTCTATTTGATTGCAGCCCAGGATTACGGAGTCCCTGCTAACCTTAGTTAAGTAGATTCGCCCCCTTAGCAATTTTCCACCAAACTGAACAAAAACGTAAACGGGAGAGACAAGAAATACCTTGTCGGTGTCATAATACCGCAGGTAGTCCACATCCAGCTTCACCCATCGCTTCTGGAAAATGTACGACCTTCAGGAGAGAAGACAGAAGCATGAGAAAGATTCCGATGAAAACTCTGAACGATACGAGAGAAGCACAGAAAAGCCTCCTATAGGGGAGCGCGGTACAAGACGAAGGAGCGCTTACTACAGAGTAACTCTGACCTCATCGCTGTCCATTTATTATCACATACAGAAGTTATACAACCAAAGGGATCCTCATTGGCTTTGCCATATCCGCAGATTATTCAAGTACCTAGGGTTAAGCCGCGTCATTTGGGGGCCCTGATTGGATAGTGGAGAGGCCTATCCCCTTGTGGCACATTAACCATTAAGTTACACCATCGTGAATCTACTCCATAGCTCCTCCATAAGTAATTCAATTCATCTCCTGATTTAGCGATGGAACCTCATTAATCGTCAGTTTAGTTTCTGGGACCAATCAGTATTCAGAGCTGAACCGCACAGCCAATCGGTGACAAGATTCTGTGCTACTGATAACACTTCGCGATTGTAAATTGTTTCAGGCCGATATAATGATCCGCGTAAGACAGAAACGTATTAAGTCAAATTACAAACACATGACAATCATTCCGGAAATGCACAAAACGTTACGGAAGATATCAAAGGGGGGCAAATTATCTCAACGCAGCTCACAGGAGTCTTTGCCGCCAACACCCAGAACTTGTATGTACAGCAGAAACATTGTTAACAAAACTGAAAAGGAAGGTATTGAATTACATCTGTAACTCGTCTGAGGCTTCCGCTGCTTTATTCCGATCTCCGGGGAGACCCAGCGCCATCCGCACAGCCGTTACACCAAACATCCACGTATCTGGAGCTCATACGCTACGGACGGAACATCTAACGTTAGAACCTCATAACGTCCTTTAACTTAAATATCATTCCCCGTGTTCTCTCCAGAAACATAATTTCCAGATCGTCTTCTTCCGCAACAACTATCGCGTTCCAATAAATAATGCCGATATTCCACGATACAAAGTAACGCAACAAATGCGAGTGTTCCGGAGCACATCGGTATCGTAGTGTTAGTAGATGTAATAGAACATGATATTTTATCGGTGGGAAGGAACATCCAAAGATGGGTGAACAGACGAGACGTCCGGGAAGACCGAGCAGCCGAGGGTAACATCCAGGGCAGGGATGTATTCTGTAATACCTCCAAGGCTGGTCACTCAGGAACCAACAATGGACTGGGGACGTGCCGAGCGCAGAGTATGAGATACCTCCAGAGATGTAGATGTGGAAATCTCACGCCAATGGCCACGCCAATTAAATTGTCAACGATGGCTCCTCTTACACGGTGAAAAACGCGGTCAAGTGGTTGGCATCTGGAGGGTGACCTACGGAGAGCCCTTTGCAGAGAACCTGGAACATTCTATAAGGATGCCGTTTAAATTTATATGGGTTGAGACATCCGGAGGTGTAAAAAAATCAACCTCGATAGTTGTCGCCTGTACAAATATGTACCTGAACCTTACTAGGAGGGCCTTGGTATGATGTTCTCGCTGTTGGGGGGGGGTTCTGGTCCAGCTGTTAGGAGAAACCTCGTTCTCGTACATGTTCCCACCGAAGCTGTGAGAGAGAGAGCTGGTGGCCAGCTGGAAATCAAGGCCCACAGGCTAGAGCTGTATGGATACAAATCTAATTGATGGAACACAGGATGGATCCAGGCAAGACATATGGAGCATATTATGCTTCCTACTCGACACACATATCCCCGTTAGACAAGCAGAAGGCGGATCGGAAGGGTTCTCCGCTGGAATGTCGGCCACGGAACGCAGAGAACCCTCCGTGACGCTCCCGCAGGAACCTGGACTCAACGTCTACCTCACCGTACAGCAGCTGCAGGAGCTGACACTCGGCCAGCGCTCCGGGAGAAGGAAAACAGCCCCCCCATCTTCTGTTTCAAATATAAAATCTGCAAAAACCACCTTATCTTCCAAAAAATATGTTTGGGTTTTTTCGCAGCAGGAGGTGACCGATAGAAAGGGATCGGGCTGCCAAGTTCCACTCTCTGTAAAAGGAAGCCACTGTTGGTGTGAAATATTAACGCGGTTCTCTAAAGCTTGTAATTAACCCATCGGTGGCCACGTTCCAGTACAGGTGCCTCGGATACAGCAGGGTGGGTCAGCCAGCTCCAGCTCCCTGCGACTCAGTATTAGATCCTCATGGCGGACGTAGCTTGTGGGCTTGCTCATTCGCCCTTGGCGAGACGGGCACAAGCGGGCTGCACCCGGTACTTGGCATGGTGATAACGCGGTCATTCTTTAGAGCTCGTCACATTTGGGTAAAAACAAGAATGGAGGTGGAACCCAAAGGGTTTCCAGGAGTTCCACCGCTGCGAGAAGCCAACCCAAGATATATCAGGAACGGTGACCATGATCCAAGCCAGACAGGAGCCACCCCCGAGAGAGAGCATGTATACCCGGCATGAGCGGGCACCCGCCATGTCAACCCCGACAGTGACTAACTGTGCCAAACCTCGCAAATCTAACACGTCTACTTTCAAAGGTCTCTGGTCTGGCATAAAAGTCAACCCGAGAACGTTCCGCACGCCAACCACCAAGGGTTACCAAGTATGTAGACAGTATAGAACGCGTACGCCAGCCTCGGGAGACGCCCATTACGCCAACCTTAAAACCCCACTAGCTACACCAACCCCGATGAAGAAGGTGAACGTCAAGTCCCGTTCAGGCGTTCTGCGCGGAAAGAAGGTATGTACCCGACACTAGAAAACAAACCTGCTTTTTGGACGGCGTCAGTGGAAAGTCAGCTGCTCCGTCCCACACTCGGTTGAGGATGCTGGGTGTGGTATTTTTATGCAGAAATCCCCAAATGTAATGAGGAATCTCATATCCAAACCAAAAAAAAAGGGAGGTACGGCGCTAGACGAGAAGCAGATGGACGCCGGAAGCGCCGGAGAGAGCGTAAAGTCAGCGGGGGAGACAGGCTGGACCTAAAGAGAAACAAAGAGCGCCGGAGCGGGGAGAGAGCGCAAACAACGGGGAGATCACGCTGATTGGTTGCTATGGTGATGAGACCACGCTTCAAGTTTTACTGCAAAATCGATGTAAAAAATAAAAGAAACGAAACGTAACGGCCACAGAATGTTAAAATCTGTCACCAATAAATATACCTGAATTTTGTGATATTGATTTATTGAACTTAGCAGAACTGTAAAAAAAAAAAAAAAAAAGTAAAAGTTTCAGATTTTTGGGTTTTTTAATTCAAACTACAATATGAGAAAAGGAAGAAGGGATTTCATAAAGTTTTACAGGAAATGTTGAAATGTATTTATCTATAATTCAGAGGGAAGGACGGAGCCTTTAGTGGAAGTTTATACTTTTTATTGGGCCGACATATAAGCTTTCAGGCCTCAGAGGTCTCTTGTTGAAACGGAAGGGTCTCTTTCTAAATACTGCTGAACACTTCACTTCTTTCCCAGAAATAATTCTTTACGGCATTGAAAAAGTTAATGACGAACACATGAAAGTTTTGCACACTAGCACAGAAGGGGTTAACCGCACATCGGCACCTTGGCATCAGAGGTTAACATACAGTGCATAGCGTGCATGCACACAGGTTGGGAAGGCAGAGGTCGGCGCTCAGTTACAATGTATCCGCTACATTATATCTCACCCGCCGGAGAGGGGAGGCTGCCGGCGTTACATTGTGTTTGTCGGCGTGGAGCCAGCTATGCCGGCTTCCACTGTGAGAGGGGAGAGCAGACTTCTCCAGGCACAGTTCTGCTCCCCGTGTAGCCGGTCAGAGTATCCAACCGGCAACTGGCTTGACACTCATAGGACCGGCCGACATGCAGCCATCCCTGAAGCTTACTTGAGGGCTTCTGACAGACGCACTCACCCTTGCGGGGGGTTCTTGTCCAGCCACCCAGCTTTGACGACCGGCGTGTTAGAAGAAAACTCCGTGTCATCCATGTTCCCGCTGTGAGAGCTGGAGATCCCCGAGGAGAGAGAGCTGCTGGATCTCCAGGTGCTGAGATCGCCATCACTCTGCATCCTGCTAAAGAACAGAGGAGAGGAAGAGCGTGAGAAGCGTGATACATAACGGCGCGTGACAGCGGGGTAACCGACCGGCCCAGCATACGGACAGAGGATCTGAGGCCTTCTTAGCATGGAGGTTAAAGATGCTGTTCCACCCGCTCTGCTGAATTTAACTAAACACAGCATCCGAAACATTATTCCTAGTATTACCAAGTGCCATGAAGGTTATATAGCCCCCCCCCAGCGCTGTATACAGTAATATAACCCCCAGCTCTGTATACAGTAATATAACCCCCCAGCGCTGTATACAGTAATATAACCCCCCAGTGCTGTATACAGTAATATAACCCCCCAGCGCTGTATACAGTAATATAACCCCCCAGCGCTGTATACAGTAATATAACCCCCCAGCGCCGTATACAGTAATATAACCCCCCCAGCGCCGTATACAGTAATATAACCCCCCAGCGCCGTATACAGTAATATAACCCCCCAGCGCCGTACACAGTAATATAACCCCCCAGCGCCGTACACAGTAATATAACCCCCCAGCGCTGTACGCAGTAATATAACCCCCAGCGCTGTATGCAGTAATATAACCCCCCAGCGCTGTATACAGTAATATAACCCCCCAGCGCTGTATACAGTAATATAACCCCCCAGCGCTGTATACAGTAATATAACCCCCCAGCGCTGTATACAGTAATATAACCCCCCAGCGCTGTATACAGTAATATAACCCCCCCCAGCTCTGTATACAGTAATAGCCCTGCAGTATGTAATATTAGTTATTATGTTTTCTGGCGGGGGTATAATGAAATGTGGTGCAAAATAAAGTAAATTAAGTAAGAGAGTCTTCTGGCCATGAAGGGGTTACTTTCCTTTAAGAGTCTCTTCCATGTAACCGGATCCCTTAGGAGGGGGGGGGGGGAAAGAATCGCAGGGTTATTTCTGCCATCACCTGATAATTACGCCGTCAACCAGCTGTGAGCCGACAGAGGAACAACACTGCTGGTCTAATGTTTACGATGAACACGATGCCCTCCCCTCTGGGCCTCAAAGGGTTAAAGATATCCCGGCCGGGACACACGGAGGGATTACCTGCTGAGATTAGGCCGCATAAAAACCTTTGCTTGAAGCCTTCGATCTCATCAACTTCTACATATTAGCTGGTTGCGAACGTTTATGCACATCCCAAGCTTAACTCCCTTTACCGTCCTGTACTACCTCCGCTGGAAATCTATTCCATATACCTACTACTCTTTCTGTAGAGAAGATCTGCTTTTTGTCTTCCACCCTCTGTATCCGCGCATTCCCGGCCAAAGCAACATTGACAGAATTCAGAGGATCTCCCAGAGCCAGCAAACGCCTGACTGGAACGCAACTCCCATCATCCTCGCCGTCAAAGAACCCGCAAGAGCCTCAAATGAAATAGAACGTCAGCTCGGGCCCAGTAAACGCGCAGCACTCAGACTCTCGCCCGGTACGTCCTCCCCAGACAACGCTAACTGGAAACCAGTCCGGCCAGTTCCACCGGCAGCTTCCGCGCTAACTGTACTGTGGAGATATTAACCCTTTGCATGCCGCGCGGGAATGTAACACTGACGCGGTAGGGCTGTAAGGGGTTAATGTTTCAGGTTCCCGTTCTGCAGATACCCTGGGATTCACCACAGATACGGAGTGTCCTGGCATTTGTCTAACAGTCTTGTCCGAATTGCTTTTCACAGTTTAACAGCTGTGGACTACAACCCCCCCCCCAAAGCATTACATTACACATATTCCAGGTCTGCCCGTGGGCACAGAGCCGGGCGTTACACGGGCCACGGTGGGACCCATTTTGACAGGGGAGGCAAGTATGGGGGGGGGCAACGAGAAAGCTGACAGTATGCTTCACAAGTAACGATAAAGAGTTAAGTCCAGAGTCTGGGTATGTTAGCATGTGTGTCTACATGCCTGTGTGTGTCTACATGCCTGTGTGTGTCTACATGCCTGTGTGTGTGTCTACATGCCTGTGTGTGTGTCTACATGCCTGTGTGTGTGTCTACATGCCTGTGTGTGTGTCTACATGCGTGTGTGTGTGTCTACATGCGTGTGTGTGTGTGTGTGTGTGTGTGTGTGGGTTTAGGCATAGTTTGGGAGGGGGTAGCGTCTCATGCCCCCCCCCCCCCGTGTAGTCGCCGTTTCTCCCGCTGTAAAGACTCAAACCTTAATCAGTCGTCGGTCTCGTCTTAGATTCAGGAGCCGTATGCCTATCCCATGCGTGTTTAATACCCTCACTGTATTACCCTCTACCACTTCTGCCGGGAGCCAGTTCCACTTATCTGCCACCGTCTCGGTACACAGGAACAAGGAGCTGCATTTTTTCCCCTAACATCACTTTTATACTAAAAATCTTAATACTTGCGAATAGTATACATTGTCAGACTCCGTGTAACCCGCAGACACAGCCTCTCCCCGCTCTCTCACGGTCTGCGCGTCTCGTGAATCCGGCAGGACGGTGGCTCTCGTGAGGTTTGCACGGAGGGAGCCGGTTAAAGAAGTCCCTCCTTTGTGTCCCTGAGGAATGTCTGCAGACAAAGCCTTCCCAGGGTGACGGAGGGGGCAGCGATCTACCAAACGGCGCGTCTCTCCCACACCAATAACCAGAATGACCCCCAGCCCAGCCATTCCATGAGCTTTAATGCATACAATAGCTGCGCAGCCCCTTTTTGTGATGCCCTCCTTGTGAATGCACACGCATGTGATGGGGGGGATTCAGCAGAACGCTTTCATGCATTCCCAAAATGGACAACATGAAAGTTTAAATGATGCCTGGTGTGTTCCTTTTATCATTCTCCCCTCTCTCGACCTTGTAGGAACTACTACTTAACTACTAACTACCACTACTAACTACTACTATTACTAGTAACTACTACTTTTACTACTACTAACTACTGTTTCTATTTCTTTGCTGCCCTCTAGTGGACAGTTTGTTTTGGAACATTTCACAAACCGCTTTCGTCACATAACGAATATATTAATAATTACCAACAAACAAGATCCTGGTAATTCTCGTTAGACGCCTCCTTTATCCATATGGAATGCTTTTTAAAGCAGATGCCTTTTATTTTGCACTCTGAACGGGAGACCTCTGAGGTCCTGAAAGGTTGTCTTGACTAATGTTTTACTTTGTCAGAAACTAGAGGGGGGAAAAGTTCCAATAAACTCTCTTTATCTGCAGCGCTGTAGACAGCAACAACCCCCCCGGCAATGTATATATTAATTACTCCCCAGATCTATATATATTAATTACTCCCCAGATCTGTATATATGTCGATCAGCATTGACAAAAATCTGGTTTTCTCTTGTTTTGCCGTTGTTGTCAGTCATGTGATATTTCCCGGCTTAATCACCACACTAAGCTGACGCTTTATGGCAATGCTAATGAAGTCCGTTCCTCCATACTTTCATTAGTCAGATGGTTTTTCTGGGCGCTTGCAGCCGAGGTTGAGATAAACATTATGTGAACACCATGATTGTTTTAAAACAGAAAACAAAGCAGTATGTATGATGCAGGAATAAAAATGAGTGGACGTTCCCCCTTAAGGAGATGACTTACACATGGCCGACGTCTTCATATTCATCCGACCCGTTCTCTATCATATCGTCATAGCTCATCAAGCTGTTAAGTTTGGTTTTCCGGAAACCGGTGAGGATAACCCCATCAATCTGCAAGGAGGACGTTGAGTTTAATGTTGAAAAATGTCCAATTTTTTTTTTTTTTAAATGCACAAACTGTAGCCGGACCATAAACATTTCTGCCCTTTGGGGGCAGGAATTAAAACCCCTGTAGTTAAGCTACATAGATCTATGAAACAAAGTGAGAATTCAGCGCATGCCCAGTGAATACTGTTCATAAAATACCTAAATATTGGGGATTACGTCACACTATACAGTCATTATTGTTCTAGCAGCAACCTGGGAATGTGAATTTTATATGCTTTTTAGGTTGTGCGCTCCCCTATATTTGTATCTTTATATAGCTGCATAAAGCCATATTGTGCATTCATCTACCCAGAATCCTCTTCTGAACTAACCTCTCCAGTCTGTTCGTAGATGATCCCTAAGTTGGGCTCCATGACTTCTGCTGTCTGAAGACCCGGAGGCGCTAGGAGACAAAGTAGAAAAAAGTTGTTATGGTTTCCGGCGGCGAGGGATCAGAGGAGGGGAGAAAGCATCCGTGAATCCCGGCTCATCGGTGAGCTTCTCCAGGTCGAGTCCCAATTGATATTGCGGGGGGGGGGGGGGGGAAATCGACCAAAGGGGCTCAAGTACTTCCTACTTCAGCCCCTTCGCTGAACGCTCCCCAAAATTAAGGAGGTTTTGAAAGCAGCTTGCATTGGACTCCCTGTGATCCCGGTGCGTTTTACTCACAGTGTGGGGTGAATGGACACTGCAAGATGAACTGTGGGACCATATTCTCTGCAGCCTACCCACTCATGATGCGAGTATTCAGCACACATTCAGCGCGGAGCTATGGTTACTTGGAACATGGTCTTTCTGGATCGGAACATCTGCTGCGGGTGTGCGGGGACCCCATTATCTTTTAAAAGGGCCACCGGCACTCCCCAGCGGATCTAAAGAGCTTTATGTATCCGCAGGGATTAGAGAGAAGGGAAGGGCTGACATCTTTTCAGCCGGGGAGCAAGTACAGCCAAGTTGCCCTGTGCCAACCCCACATTCTATATAAGCTACTATTGTGAAACTTTACCCCGCCCCACGCAGACCGGCCCTGTATTAAAGGGCGCCTGCTTAAAGAATGCTGGCCCAAGGAAAGTAAGAGTTCTTCAAGCACACTCGCGAGGAAACCCTGGCCAAACTAGTCACGGGTGCCAAACACGGCCCAGAAACAATAATCCCCACCTCGGATACCGATATAAAGCCTCTTCGATGGGCAGTACTCACCTTCTCTGGGCGTCGAGGCGCTCTGTTTAGTAGATAGGTCTCGTGGAGGCAGCCGTGGCAGGGGTTTGGGGACAATCGCAGCTGAAAGGAATACGTTCTGGTGATCTTCGGGCGCTTTTGGTTCCTCTAAAGTCGGAGGAGATCTACACAGGAAACAGAAGGCACAATATGATGTTTACTAAGGGTTAATAATTAATCCATCTGGGTGCTGACGGGAATTTCGGGAACAGCAATAAACTGCGCTCCGTTTTAAGGGACGGAAAAACCTGAACGAGAAGCTATTTTTATATTAACTAAAGGTGCTGTCCCACTGAGACAAAACATTGCTCTCTAGAAAGCCACGCTAATAAAGCGTCACTGTCGTTCTATTTGTTTCCCTCGGAGGGTTAATCACATATAAACACAAACTTTTTTTTAGCTTATATGGCAACAACCTGTCCCTGCATTGGTGTCACACGGCAATTAAGGGTTCCTGGCAAAAGAGAGAGCGAGAGATGAGAGCAAGAAAAGAGTGAGAGAGAGGAAAGGGGAAAGAGAGAGAGAGAGATATCTCGACTTTCCGTTTTTAAGATGAAAACAGAAGATCTGCTGGAAGAGGAAGGAACTTGTTGCGTAACAGATCGGCAACATTCAGGGAAGGTGAAGAGGCACCATCGCGTCTTAAACGGAACACAAATAAATATATATCAGCGCCTGTTATTCATCATTCAGTACTCGCATGAAGCCGGGCGGATGAATGAGCCCCCGGGGTTAACGTTCGTAAAAAGGGATGGTCATTACCCTGGGGGACGGGTAACTCGGGGAGACAGAAGCATAGAATCTGATGGCAGATTATTACCATTGTTTTATATAGCGCCATCATATTCTGTGGCGCTGTACAAAGGGTAGACAGGACAAAAGTAGGATATTGCATAACAGAAACAACAGGCGAGGAGGGCCCTGCTCAGATGATCTTACAATCTAGATCAGACCCATTCAGCCCCAGCTAGTCCTTCAGGAGCCATACATCTATCCCATGCATGTTTAATACCCTCACTGTATTACCCTCTACCACTTCTGCTGGGAAGCTGTTTCACTTACCCACCACCCTCAGTAAAGTAATGCTTCCATACATTAGATCTCCTCTTTTGATCTACTCGTCCCTCCTGTACTTAAATCCCTTTAAGCACCAGCTTGTTATATGGGT
This sequence comes from Sceloporus occidentalis, assembly GCA_023333645.1. Classification (NCBI taxonomy): domain Eukaryota; kingdom Metazoa; phylum Chordata; class Lepidosauria; order Squamata; family Phrynosomatidae; genus Sceloporus; species Sceloporus occidentalis. Next base: position 2,535,684 of record JALMGF010000137.1, read on the forward strand.
TGTGAATTTAAATGTCTCCTACTGACTCTGATTGTAAAGCGCTACGGAATCTGTTGGCGCTATATGAATAAACGTAATGTAAATGTCTCTCTCCCATCGCCTCTCTCTCTTCTCTCCTCCAAGCCGGACATACTGAGCTCTCAGCCTTTACTTATTTTATCTCTGTCTCTGACAAAGATTTCAGATCTCCGTTTCAGATCTATGTTTTAGTTGGGAAGGGCCAGAGAGAAGGGCTCATCATTCCATCTTACTTTTAATATGTTAGTTGTATGCGTCCTCTCACTGTAGGGTGCTGCAGAATATGTTGGCGCCATATACAATATTACGTTAAAAGGTATTTGCCCCTATAGGTATTTTTCTCGGTGGGAGTAGTACGGAGGAGGAGCCCGGTGCTTCTGTTATTTCTGTAACGTAATCAAACATACAATCCTCAGGAGAGGAAGAAGCCTTGATTTCCCCCCCCCCAAAGCTGCTGTCGGACTAAAACCACCATGGAAGTCAAAGTCCACGGGACATTATCCCGGGACCTATAGACAAATACCCGTCATTTTCTCTGAATGCATGGACTGTAAGAAGCGCTAAGGAAATAAAATATAAATAATAACTGTAATGGTAATAATAATAATGTGTATATAAATAAAATAGTAATAATAATAATAATGTGTATATAAATAAAATAGTAATAATAATAATAATAATGTGTATATAGATACAAGAAAATAGTAGTAGTAATAATAATGTGTATATAGATAATAATACGAATTGTGTATATAAAAAAAATAGGAATGCATATATATATAAAAGATAATAGTAATAATTATATAAATATAAGTATATAAATAAGGAAAATAATTATGAGTATATAAATAAAATATTAATAATAATAAGTGTATATAAATAATAGTAATAATAATAATGTGTATATAAATAAAATAGTAATAATAATAATGTGTATATAGATACAAGAAAATAGTAGTAGTAATAATAAATAATAATGTGTATATAGATAATACGAAGAATTATGTGTATATAAAATAGTAATAATATATATATAAAAAATAGTAATAACTATATAAATATATATATTTATAAATATATAAGTATATAAATAAGAAAATAATAATTATGAGTATATAAATAAAATAATAATAATAGTGACATAAAAGTGTTAATATGGTCGCGGTCTGCCCTCTGACTGGAAATATACAGGTCTATGAACCGCGGTGTTCCGGGACCCGCCAGCAGCTTCCATTTCCCACGTACGCGGCACTACAGTCATATTCTCTGACCGACGTCTCACCGCAGAATTTCCTCGACTCTACCGACCAGTAAAACCTGAGAGCAACGGGGGTGCGAGGTCTCTTACCGGTTTACACTCTACTAAAGGGTGCGTGTCCAGAGCCGGTGAGTGTCAGAACGACCCGCGGGTAGCAGGGTCCGGACAGCCCCCCGGTCCACCCGGCGCGGAATCCACGGCTTATCCAACGATTTAACCCCATCCGCTGCCGCTCGTCGCTTCTCTCCGGACACCCAGCCGCTACGCGTGAAACGTCTAAACAAGCTTCTGCTTACAACTTCCGGATACGCAGGAAGACGAATGCATAACCACAGGGTATCGGACAATTAACCCTTTCCTCCAGAGGATACCACTCCTCGACGGGGACATGATTAAAAGTCATACAACGTTAGTATCCTCTAGATAAGCGTTTGGGGTCACTCAGCTGTTTTCATGGAAAATAAGGAATTTCTGGCTGTAACATAATTACAAAAAGGGTTTCTAACCATCAATTATCCTTTTAAATCTAAAATTGGATCAGCGAACACAACGTGCCATTGGAACACAGGAGTGATGGGAGTGATAAAGGGCCATTGGAACACAGGAGTGATGGGAGTGATAAAGGGCCATTGGAACACAGGAGTGATGGGAGTGATAAAGGGCCATTGGAACACAGGCGTGATGGGAGTTATAAAGGGCCATTGGAACACAGGTGTGATGGGAGTGATAAAGGGTCATTGGAACACAGGAGTGATGGGAGTGATAAATGGCCATTGGAACACAGGAGTGATGGGAGTGATAAAGGGTCATTGGAACACAGGAGTGATAAAGGGTCATTGGAACACAGGAGTGATGGGAGTGATAAAGGGTCATTGAAACACAGGAGTGATGGGAGTGATAAAGGGTCATTGGAACACAGGAGTGATGGGAGTGATAAAGGGTCATTGGAAAACAGGATTGATGAAGAGATTCAATTGAAAATCAGCCGTTCCCAGCTACAATAGTCATTTACAACATTAACCCCGTCTGTGCTGGATTTCTGATTTTAAAGGACAAAATGTGCTTTTCTTTAAAAAACAAGGATATTTCTAAGAGACTCCAAACGGTACTCTGCTACGAGTCATCTGTGGACAGAAACTGAAGCCAAGATAACAAGTTTCTATTACTTGGGAAAGCGAAACAGTGACTTTCAGCTCAGAATGGAAAGCAATTGTCATTTATTTCTTATACGTTGTTTGTGCTCAGAGATTCCACAGGAAGTGCTCGTATGAGCTCTGAGCAACACCAACTGCCTTCCCCCTCAGTGAACCAAAAGTCTCAACATGTTTTTGAAGTAAATTAAGATCTGGAAATATGAAAATGACTTCTTTAAGTCAATATATACAGAGAAAGACATAATGGGGCTGTTCTTGCAGGGGTCAGAATGATCATAAGTTTCCTTATCGCAACCTACGGCCAGCTAAAACAATAAGATTACAATTTGCAAAACCACAAAGACGTGAGAAGTGCTTCGGTTACAGATGAAGGGCTTCAATTTCCTGTCCTAAAAGGCCCATCTCTTCTCAATTTAATAATAGGGGAGGAATAATCCTGTAGATCCTGAAAACCCAAAAGCTTAGTTGGCTGCTGCCCGAGTATATAAATATTTATATTAAACCATAGACACCAATGTATGTATTTAATGTACATAATTGCAAAATTAATTATATCAGAACAGATCTGCATTAAGTTAATATATGTGATCTACGTCATTTATAGAAATGCCATTGTTACATAATCGCTGGGATGGGGGAAGAAGGTTTTTGTGGTGTGGCTCTTAGTCAGGATTGGAATTGCTGAATTACTAAATGCAATAATAAGATTGAGAGATTTCCGTGGATACAGATTATCGAATCTGGCGGCTGATCGCTCGGTGTTACTGGACCTCACCTTCTGGGATGGGGTCAGGATGTATTACATGAGCACCGTCTGGGTAGACGTATATATAGATACGGTTCAGATTTAACCCAAGTCTAAAGTTCTAAACACCAAGAGCTTTAACCGGACCAACCCACGTGTGATGGGCTCAGGAGTGGAGATCTGAAGGCAAACCACTAACCCCACATGTTCTAGATGTAAAGCGTTGAGTATGTGATGCCCGTTCCTCTTATCAAACCCTTAAAAGGCGGATACACAGCGTACATGGTCATGGACCGCATTGTCTTCCCGCTGGCAGGACGGAGGCGTCCCACCATTAACACAACACAAGCAGCTGTCCGGGGTGCTGAGCTGGTAGGAGACAACTTACTCTCACCGAGAACTGAGCTGCGCTCATCCAGAACTAGAGAAGCCCAAAGATTATTCACTAAGGGTAAGAAGAACCAACCTGGCCCTTCTTTTGGTGAAAGCTCCCCATCCCCCCAGAAGCATCCCACTTCTCTAGGAGTTGCCCACTTCAAGGCATCTCGGGCATTAGAAGCTCCTTTGGTTCGATCTCCACATATCAGACCGCGTTGAAACCACTGGGGACTCAAACTCGGTAAAGTATTTACTCATCTACCACACGTTAAGCCCAGACTTTTGGCTCAGATAAAGGATGATCAAACCCCAGCCCGAAATCTCATCCATGGCCCCATTCTCAGAAAGACCTGACCCTCTCTTCAGAATGGGATTGTGGTCTACAACGTAGAGATCTTTTATACACAGCCCCAAAGGCAACCATCATACAACTGTAATGGGGGTGCAGCCCACCTACGTTGCTCTAGGTTCTATAGCGTGACTTATAGGAAATGTGGTGTTTTCATTGTCTCATACAGCACCCCGTACCTGTAGAACGCTGCGATACCCTCATACCCAGCAAACATTCCGAGCTCCTCGAAAAGATGGACCTCTCATTGTCTTCATTGTGTATTGAAGCCCTCTACATTGCCAAGTTTCCCCGTTTGAATGATTGATGCCCCTTCCACGACGGCTTCCTCTTGGAGGCAGCTTCAACCACAATCAAGCTTCTACCCCCAACGACAGGCAAATCCACCGTCGGAAAGCGGGTTCCCCGAATACAGCCAAGACAAACAAGCATCCGAGTTTACTTCCTGCTATTATAATGTCACCTGACATGACGAAACCGGCCAAAAATGTCAAATATATATATTTAACCGCTTCAGTGCCAAGGGGTGTTAAAGCCTTAAAGTACTTATTCCTAATCCCACTCCATATCGTTGTCGTTCTCCATTCTACACAGTAAATTGTACCCAGCAAGAATAGACTGCAGAGTGGAAGTTTGTGTTTTTTTGTATTTTAATTAATATTTGTAATTCTGTATGAATGCGTACAGTTAAAAGAGTCTGAAAAACACCCACAGACTCAAGTGAATGAAACATGGTATGGTCCAAACGGTAAAAAGAGTATGTTGGGCCACATTTCTTCTCTTATATTTTGTTTGTTCCACAGGAAGCGCTCGTATGAGCTCTGAGCAACGCCAAATGTCTTCCCCCCCAACAAATTAAAAAAAATCTCAACATGTTTTTGGAAGCAAGTTATGATCTGGGAGCTCTGAAAATGACTTCTTTAAGTCAATATATAGAAAGAAAGACATAACGGAGGAGATCTAGCAGAGGTCAGGATGATCACAAGTTTCCCTATCACAAACCTGGCGCCAACTAAGACAATGAGATCGTAATTAGCTTAACGAAGCGGTAAAGATAAGAAGAATCTCGTTATTTCGAGTGCCACCACATATTGGTATTCTTCCCCATAGCACACACTCAATTCCACCCAGTAACGTTAGGCTGCGGCGTCGAGGAAAATGACTGTCCAAACACTCCATTGCCCACATGGTGTTTCTATTAGTAAAAAGGACGGGGGGGGGGTCTTAGACGTTCAAAATGGCTGCCTACATCCATGGAGTCCAAAAGGGAAGTACTTAAATAGAATAATCCAGGTTGGATTGTTGATAATACTTTTATTTAGTGATGGATCCACCACAGGGGCAATTGTCTTCCAAGTGTCCACCTACAGAGGGCTGTAGAGCCCTGTAATGCCCTCATACCCGTATTCTAAGCTCCTAGACAAGAGGGACCATCAGAGAAGTAAAGAGGGACTGGCCCTCCTAAATTATTTCCAAACAGGTTCTTTACTATTACAAAGCATTGCACTTACTCTTTCGGCTCGGGGTGGTGGAAGATCCTCGGGGGTAACACCGGAGGTCGTACAGGTAACGGCGGTTGAGCTTTGCTGGATCTTTTGTTCTCGATCTTATGACGTTTCGCCGGCAAAGGTGGGACAACCAACTGTGGAGCCCCACCACAGGTCTCCTCGTTCTCCAGAAGGCCTTCTGTTGGTGAAGGAGCCTGAACCGGGCAAACAATGGGGTCAGCGGGGGCAGGACTGGAGGGTTCAGGCCAAGACTCGGGCGCGCTTAACGGCGCATTCACGTAAAACTTCACCGGTGGTGCGCTGCCCTTTCGTGGAGGAATGGGTGGTGGGGCACAGACGGGTCTAGCTTGCACGCTAGGTCTAGGAGGGATCAGGGGGGTACTGGCCATGTGGAGGCATCTCCTGGTCACTCGAGACAGTTTCCCGAAAGACACTGCGTTTCATGGCCACGGGTCTTTCCAAAGAGCTCTCCCAGGAGCTGTCCTGGGAAATAGACTTCTGGAGAAAAGCCATGATGCGTTTGCGATGTCCGGGAAGATGCACCCCGAGCTGGGTCAGTCCTTCATCACTAAGTGCCCTTAAGTCAGACACCGTATGGAATTCGTTCTTCTCGAAGAGGTCGGCGTACTGGTCTAGCTTAAGGGACTGGAGACACTCAGAGATGGGAAGAGAGAGGTCCTCAGCCATATTGGACAGTCCCGACTCTTCACTTCATCTCTGCATCTGTAATAACAGGATAAAACAGAATTATTGGAACCGCTGAGGAGCATATAAGTCATCTTAAAACCCCTTCTTCGGATATTTATGATTATTCCTCCCCATTACAGTTATTTCTCCCCTTTGTTCCTCTATGGAGGCAGCTGATGGACTTTTTGCCTTAGAATGCACATTTAACAAATGACGTACACTAAAAACAGAGGAAGAGGCGAGGTGTCATGAAACGTGACCCATTTATCATCATTTACCAATCCTGCAACCACCGCCCACTGGACGCCATCTTTGTTGAGGAGTTTCATCTTATATTCAGGCCTTGGTTATTTGCAGCCATTGATTGATAAGTATTTAGAGTCTATAAGGTAAGACCAATGCAGATGACTCGGTGGCACACTGGGGATATATAGGCTCCGTCTCAGTATAGATCAGGGGTGTCCAACCTGCGGCCCTCCAGCTGCTGCAGAACAACATCTCCCATAATGCTCTTTCACCTAAGGGGCTGGCTGAGGAGGATGGGAGATGTAGTCCTGCAGCAGCTGGAGGGCCGCAGGTTGGACACCCCTGGCATAGATTCTGATTCCAAGAAGACCAAAGCAGAACTGTATGCAAATAACCCCTTACACGGAAAAGGGGAACCGCTCGACGGCGCGCAGGACTCCGCTTACCTGCCCCGGCGTGACCTTTGACCTTCTAACGTCTTCTGTTGAATTTTTACTTTTTACTCAGTGACTTGAACTGCGAAGATTTAAGGGGAAACCCGAAATAGTGCATAGTGTGGCCCACAGGGCAGGCTTAACCCTTTATAGGGATGGTATAAGATGCCGTCTGCCCTGTAACATGCCATCTAGTCACCTAACATACTGGCATATAGCAACCAACAGCCCCACGTTTACCTGGCCAGTCCTGAGAACCAAGCTTTAGGCAGTTAATCAGGACAGTTGGCAGTTTTGCCTGCACAGAGCCTACAGAAACCAATTGTCTCCATAGGGCAGTTGGGCATTTATCCGATGGCACAGCTCAGAGTTTGGGATATAGAATGGGGAAGGCACATCAGCGTTCGTGGGTTTTTTCTGCTGTAAAGACTTTACCCTCTAACCCTCGGTCCTGTCTTTGATTCAGGAGCCGTACGCCTATCCCACACGTTTAAATTTACTGTGTTAACCTCTGCCACTTCTCCTGGGAGGCTGTTCCGCTTACCTACCACCCTCTATAAGTAAAGACCATTAAAAGGAGTATTTCAGAAATTCGTTAGTGGCGAGTTGTTATAGCGCCACCTGGTGGCTGGTTTGGAAACATCTTTACAGGAACCTGATTGTACAATACATTCCTCTATCTAAACCTCAGCCCTGCGTCCATCTGAAGACAAGACCTCTGAGGCCCCGAAAGGTTGGGTAACTTTACGTCTCCAAACACTGTCAGTTCTTGGAGTCGCACCGCGGTCCCAGGATGAAGGATAAATTGCTGAAAATTGAGATCATGATATATGATGCCGGCTGCGGCTCTAGAATAACGGATATCAGGACTGTTCTGCGGGGAGCTCGGCAGTGGTGCTCACCTAGAATGATCACAAGAACACGGGATAGACATACGGCTCCTGAGTCTAAGGCGAGACCAGCGACTGATTAAGGTTTGAGTCTTTACAGCCGGAGAAACGGGCGACTAGACGGGGGCCGGATGGATCTCATCTTAAATTCCCTTACCACTTCTGCTGGGAGGTTGTTCCACCTATTCTACGCCCTCTCAGTGACCCTAGTTACTTCTCATCCCCCGGAAAATACTTCCCTCTTTAATGGGCGAGTGGATTATTTTCATTTGTAGGGCCGGTAATTTATTAGGCTAGTTGAATTGAAAGCTCTTGGGGTTAGAGCTCGAGTCGATGTTCCCGGCTTTCTCTGCCGAGACAAATCTTTATAACGCGACACAAACTCTTAGAACCCGGACCGCTTGATATCACTAGCGTTTCCTCAATGACACGACCGATCGGCCCCCGTCGGCCCCGTCTAGTCTGCCCTGCTGGACAGTCCCGACACTGACCTGCATAGCTACCCCACTATCACATTTTTCCCGACCAGGGGGTGGTTGGAGGGGGTCCTCTGATCTCTCCCGAGTGGGCCAGCCGACCCCTCAGGACACTCAAACTCTTCTGCTTACCCTTTACTTATTGTACAGCGCTGCGGAATATGCTGACGCTATATAAAGCAATAAGGCATTATGACATGTCCGTTTAATTTAGAAAAGCTTAGGCCGTTACTGCACGTGGGAAGCAGAATCTCGTTAACCCCCGCCGTATCATGAGAGCGCCGGCAGAGTCTGTAGCGATGTTACAACATACAAAATGGCGTAAAAGCGGAGAAAACGCGGCATAACGGACGTTACGACATAACGGAGCAGGAGGAGAAGGGCGACCGCGTGATACGATACCCATCACTATCCGTTATATTATATAGCGCCAGCAGGTGCCGTAGCGCAGTCACTGCAGGTGGCGAGGGAAATATTTGACAAACACAATTTAAAATGAACCCAGAACGGGGAGAGGACCCTGCTCTTACAATCTATTATTAACCCTTAACATACGGGGGTGCACCTCTATGTACTTCGGGGAGAATAAACGTGGTGAGACTCCGCGATGACTCCTGCGGCGGCCCCTTTACATTCTCATGGCATTCCCCCCCTAAATGCGTTTGCCCCCCCTTCCCCCGCTCCCCCAGATGTTTTACGGTCAGGAGATTTGTCCAGCCAAACAACCCCCCCACACACATTCTGCTGCAGCCCTGGAACTGCAACTTCTCCTTTAGGCAAGGCTCGTTTAACTAATGTGTATAAAGGGACTTACAAAGCAAATGCTACGCGAGATCTCTTTCCGGGCAGCTGCGTCCCTTTAAACGCCCGTTAAATCCCCGGGCCACTTGGCCAGGCGCAGGGCGTTCAGAGACGTCGCCCCGCTTTCTCTTCCTTGTTGCTGTAGCCCGGCGTCTTGTGATTCTGAACGAACTTTGAGCTCCTCTGAACAACAAAGGAGTCTCAGAAAATCAATGAACTGGGGGGGGGGGGGAAATTATAGGATAACAGGATCCATGGGGGCATCTCTGACTTAATACCTCCACCCAGCACAGGACATAAACCTGATCACCTGCTTCTTTAAGGAAGTTGGTAGATAAGTGGAACAGCCTCCCAGCAGAAGGGGTAGAGGGTAATACAGCGAGGGTATTAAACATGCATGGGACAGACATACGGCTCCTGAATCTAAGGTCCGAGTCTAGGGGTTATTATTTCCCACGATGTTGCATTTTCACCACCCTAAAAGCGGGTCTCCGTTTAGAGGGCGGAGCCTGAGTGTTGAGTGACAGCCCGATGTGATAAGGCACCCCGCACCCCGGCGTCCTGATCCCAAGTCATTCCTTCTCTTTATTACATCCCTAGAAAACTCCCAGCCACCAGTTCCTTCAAGATCAGTAGTTCCAAGTGTCACGAAGCCAGGCAGAAGTCCCGTGTCCCACGCAGCCCCACCAATGGATAAAAGAATCATTTAAAGGGACACTCCGGCCACCGTCTCTTTATTCACGCTTATGATAGCCGTGCGGTCACTTTAAGTGTTTGTGGGGTCTCCCTCCCCTTGCAGATAGGGCCATGGGGGGGGGGAGAATCTGCATACACCCCTCCCCCGCCCGACACAGTATATATGGGGGTAACAGAGACTGTGGCGGTTTCACCAGATGTGGGGCAGAAGTCACCACGACGCATACAACGCTTCCTCATCATGTCGCAAGCGGTCACACGATGCCGATGTCACAACTACTGCAAAACGTGGTGGAAAGTCCTACTTTTTACCAATATTCTGAGCTCTGGTGTTTAGTGCTAAATAATCATTTCCTACAGACTTATAATCCAGAGCCATCCAACTCCTGACACAAAGACTCGGGAGCCGTATACCTATCCCATGCATGTTTACATCCTCTCACTGTATTACCCTCTGCCACCTCTGCTGGGAGGCTGTTCCATTTACTTACCACTCTCCTTGTAAGAACTCTGGATCTCTGTGGCCCTCAAAGGTTTTAAAACCCAGAAGCAGGTGCGCATCACACAGGGCTTTGGCCGCGATTTATATAGCGCCATCATACAATAGGATACACAAGACAGTGGGGGGGGGTGTGACATCACAGGGGTACTTCTACCCGCGCATCTCCAACCTCTCCCCTTTCCCTACATGCATACGATCACCTGGCAACAAGAGCAGAGAGCTGGAAGGGACTGTCCAGAACTGTTGGCAGCTATGAAGGTGATATGGAATGACAGCTGCCGCTTATTAGTAATAATATTTATTTATTATATTATTTATTATTATTATTATTACCCCGCGATCCGGCTGAGCGAGGCGATCCTGTGCGGATGTTTATTTTATTCAGGGACAACTTCTGTTTTTTTTTTTTTTTGTTTGTTGTTTTTTTTATCACGTTTCCTCCACAGGAACTCGAGATTCCGCTCTGCATGCGCAACCAGCATGCCATCCGCGGACACCCAGCAAGACTACTTGTTATGTCCCGCTTACCCGTTGTACAGCGCTACGGAATATGATGGTGCTATATAAAACAATTAATAATAATAAGGTATGCCCAGAGATTAAACGGTCCATTTACGCGCGTTACGAAGCTCCATTACATTTATTTATATAGCGCCAGCAGAGGCCGTAGTGCTGTTACAATCAGTGGAATAATTTGAAATCGCACGCGATAACAGACTGGTACAAAAGGAGAAGAGGGCTCTGCTCCGGAGAGCTTACAATCTAGTTCAATGTCCAACGGCTGCTACATTACAGATACATGCAACGTACAGTGCAACAGGTGTACACGTTTATATGATATGATAAACAGCTTCTCAGCGGAGGTGGTAGAGGGTAATACAGCGATGGGATTTAAACATGCATGGGATAGGCGTATGACGCCTGAATCCAAGGTTTGAGTCTTTACAGCAGGAGGAACGGGCCAATGGGGCCGATCTGCCGCCATGTGATCATATATAAGACTCCAGATTGGGTGCTTTTGCTCCCAATATGTTGTGGTTGATATCCCTGCTTGAGTGCAGGTGACTCAATTAAGTGCACCGTTAAATAATGACAGGTCAAGGTTTGGATGTGGGGCAATATTTGGGTCATTTAACACATTTGGCTACATCTTCACAATGGCCTATCGAGGGGTTAATGTTTGTAAGGTCAGCGCAGGCAGACGGCTCGCAGGCATGCACACAGGTCTCTACGCTTCACCCTTTGAATAAACACAAAGTGTTGCGTAATATACGAACCCAAATTCAGAGCCAACTGTAGGGACCCGGGGGGTAATCTCTAAGAGCCCAGTGCAATGCGGACAACTTGTCTACTGATTGATATGGCGCCATCACAGGCTGCAGCGCTGTACAATGGGCATCACGTAACAATATGGATTTACAGAAATAAAAGGTGACAAGGGCCGTCTCGAAGAGCTTGCAATGTAGACGTACATGGTGTGGTGCTTCTGTTTCTGCGTGCGTGACCTGCGGCCGCTCAAGGGTTAACCTGTCCTCCTCATCCCAAATAGTTATAGCAGGATTAACCCTCAGGGGGTACCGGGGGGGGGGGGGGTCAAAGCACTGACTGGAACTCCGGCTCTCAAATGGTTAACAACGAAGTAGAAGGAAAAAAAACAACACAACTTCATTTTTTAACCCATTAGATCCTGTTACTGCACTGCCTGGGAAGGAAGGAGATTGTGGAGGAAAAGGAATTCTTTGTCTAAACAGGTCTGACCAGATAACCCCGAGCTGTGCAGAAGAACACTGTCAGCTATGGCTTCCAATTTAGCCAGACCACAAAGAGCGATTGGAATACAGGATGCGTTCCCCGCATTTAGAGGGGAAGCGTCACTTTCACAGCGCTACTGACTTAAAGGGACACGCCATCCTTTACAGGCTCTCTAATGCAGGGAAAGGGTTAACTTTTGGGGTAACTGCACCGTTAGAATAAAGAATAAGGGGACGCCGGGGGCATCGCGATGGTTTGGAGAACACTCTAGCCGCTTTGGGGTTTATCCTGGTCACGCTGGAATTCGGTAAGTAACTGTGTGGCAGGACTACAACCCCCATCATCCAGTGGGTACAGCACAGAGCAAACAGCCAAACACTCTTCTGATGGTCGTCTGCGTACAAATCGCTCAGGAAGAATCAATAATCCAACCGACGTCCCTCTCATAGCGGTCATTTCTTTACATTAACTACAACTCCCACAAGCCTCAAACAGCCAACTCTAAGCGGTCCTTTAGGCTCTGCCTCTGTACAACTCACAACACTGTCAGCCAGCCCTGTTCGCAGACACAACGCGCCCTCGGCTGGTTTGGTTTGCCACCTGTACCCCCTACAGACCAACGCAGCACGCTTACACTGGCAGACTTCATGGCAGACAGACAGGCAGGCAGACAGACAGACAGACAGACAGACAGACAGGCAGGCAGGACTCACACGTTAGGAAGCAGCTTTATCTGCTTCAGCTTTCCACAGCAGCAAGATCACGAAGCCGTGGCCCTCCAGCCGCCTCCCCTGCGCGGCTCTCTCCCTGATATCCACACGCCCCACCTGGCCTTTCCCCAGTAACTTCCTCATTGCTGAAGCAGCAGAGAAGAAGCGCAAGGTGTTCTGGGATGCAATTCAAGTCATTATTTTATTTTTTTAATTAATATTTCTTTTATTTTATTTAAAATTAATTTTAAATTTTTGCTCCTACGACAGCAGACCGGACCGTGCCAGCGCCTCAACCGCCGGGTTCCTCACGACATCCTATTCCATCCGGCATCTTCGAAGGGTTAAAGAGCCGGCAGCAGACAGGCTGATCATGTCATAAACTTTACAAGCCAAGCAGAGACGGGTAAAGTGACATTTACAAGCAAAACCAATTCCCAGGAAAGCAATCGCCTGCTTACACCCAATGAAGACGTTCTGTGAGGTTTCCGTGTCTATGACGTCATCGATTCCTTGCGTATAATTCCCGATTAACTTGGTTGCTCTGATTTTTGCATTTATTCCAAAAAGTTACAAAACCATTCAACATTTTTTTCATTATTTTAAACGTTTCAGGGAGAAGAATAAGAATGAATGAGCTTGAATTCTGCCATTTTTTTATTAAACCAACTCAATTCCTTAAATGTATTAAATTATTTCTTATGATTATCGGAAATCCAGGGGCGACCCACTGCGGAGTTTATCGTTCACCAAGTATCTCCAAACGTCCCACTTTGGAACCCAAGTCAGGAGCGCAACTCAAAGAAAAAACCTCCAACTTACCAGACTGAGCACAGCAACAAGACCCAGGGTACACCACGAAGGTCACTCCCAGGCAAGACCAAGGCTCAACGATTCTAAAACCAACCCTAACCGGACAGCAGGTCCCGCGCTGGGAGGTCACGTTCAGTACAGTCCAAGGGGTCTCTCAACATAAGCCCCAGGCTGACCTTCCATGAGTTGTAGAACAGTGACTCCGCCTTGTTCCTGGGCGGAGCCAGAGAAGAGGCGCCGTGAGGGAGCAACTCGAGGGCAGCCTTGCGGGAGGAGGTGGGCTTGATTGGCCACAAATGTGGCGGGAGCGGGCGGGATTGGCCACAAATGTGGCGGCAGCGGAACACCCACATTGCGGGAGCGGGATTAAAAAAGCAGTCCCGCGCAGGGCTCTACTTCAAGCCACCAGTAAGTTACCAGCAGAGCCGTAACCTACCCCGCACCAACACCCTGGAGGCAGAAGATGGTTCAGGGGTATTGCTGCTGGGTGGCGGAAGTGCCCCCCTTGCCATGCAATGCCCGGACACAACTGCCCCTCTTGCACCTTAGAAACAGCGGAGCATTTACAAGGTCTACCTGCGGATCCGGCAAAAACTAGTTATGTGTCAAGTGTACAGACCCACCATGAAGCCGCACAACTACCCCGCACAACTACCCCGCTCCTGATCGACAGGACATAGGCAGACATATGAAAGAAAGACAGTGGGGGCTACACGGACTGTGCTGGAGAAGCGGTCCACCAAAATTCCCCCAAACATAACAACCTTTCATGGGTACAGAATGCGCTCGGCCCAGCGGGCTGGTTTGGTAAATTCTTTTTATAGGTCCTACAGATATTCTATATTCTGGGTGAGCTAAAATCATGGATCCTGGACCCGGGTAAGCGTTCAGACTATAAGAATATGATTGTAATTAAAAGTTCTAAACACACCTTCAAATTTTGTGTAATCTGTCGACGCGGCAGCCGTAGGTATCGATCCTGTTAGCGGCACCTGATGCTTCATGCTGCACACGACGAGCGAAGAAAATTCCCCCTTTTACAAAAACGTGGCACTCCCGCGGCCCTTTACTGGTCCGTTCGGCTGGTTTTACATCGCGCCGTTAAGCGTACCGGGCATTTCCCAATAATTACAGCCATCTTCCTGTTCTGCATTCTGCGATCAGCACACGCTCTACGTAAGCATCCGTTTTAAAGGCGGAAGAGGAAACGGAGTATTTCTGATATTCCTGTGTTTTGCAGGGTAGTACTTACCTACCCTGCCGACCAGACGCAGGCTTGATACAGTCAGGGGCTCCTGCCGGCTCTATGCAGGGATCCGCTGCCTCCTACGCTCTGCTGTGAATTACAACTCACGTGACGTGCTCTGCCGGCCTCCCGTATCATAGTTACCCATCCTTAATGCCGACTACGGTTCCATTAACACGGATGTTTATCGCACCACTCCTTCCAAGTGTCCCTGTTCAAGAAGGATAGTCCCTCTTTGGTCCCCAAACCCATCTGTCCCTCTTTCTTCCCCTGATGCCCCTTTTCTTCTAGCAGGCCGGAATGTTTGCTGGGTATGAGGGGATCGCAGGGTTCTACAGCCCTAAAAGCCCCGATAATGTGTATAGAAACAGCAGGGAATGGGTTCATAAGCAGAATTTTCTCTTTAAAATCCTCAATTATATAAATAGCCATCGTGCCTCTAAGCCTTACACCAAGCTATGATATTGGCTTCCAGGTTTGTGCTCCTTGACCCTCTGCACCCCTGGGACACATAATAGCATGCCAAGGGCATGATCCATTACATCATGGACCACAAGGTCTGTTCTGGTCAGGCTTGGCCCAGGAGAAAGCCTTTGATGGTTTGACCCACAAGTTAATGGTTAGAGCCTCGCGTGGGTTTGGCTTCGGAGAGACGTTCTGCTCTTAGGTTGACCAACGTAGAGACGTTTGCAACCTGGTGTCGGTAAATGACTGCACGACTTTATTTTGGGGTCACACAAGGCTGCCAA
This sequence comes from Sceloporus occidentalis, assembly GCA_023333645.1. NCBI lineage: Eukaryota > Metazoa > Chordata > Lepidosauria > Squamata > Phrynosomatidae > Sceloporus > Sceloporus occidentalis. The sequence continues at coordinate 2,551,096 of JALMGF010000137.1, forward strand.
CTTCACCTCTTCTCGAGTTCTAAGGGGACTGCATCAGACGGGACCCCCCAGTGATCACTTCTCCAGGACGACGAAACAAGACAAAGACCTCAGACTACGTGCCCATCTTCTTAGGACTTTGGCAAAGGTTCAGACATAAGGGTCAATCGCAGGAGACCCGGCTTTCCCGCCACCGGGACTCGTCTTCTGACCGGCTGCAGACTTCATCGAGATACATGGGGTCTGGTTTGGTGGACACCTAGTTGTTTTTGAATAAGAATTACCCAAAATAGAAATGCAACCCGAAAAAAAAAACCAAAACAACCTTTTCTTTGCAAATCATACATTCCTATCCACCTGACATTGATCTATACACAACTTGATCTATACGTTGTGGCAGCATAAAAAAACAGTTTGGGTTTCTCTATACGTTTGGCACAGAGACCCCCAAAATAGAGAGACCTCCGAGTTTGACCCCAGCGGGCTGAAGCCGGCTCCTTCGCTACATCGGGAAGGGTAAGAGGAAGCGCTTCGTCTCGGTTCTTGGCTGATAACCGGGCATCGGCTGCGGTGAGTAATCCGTGATTAATCCGACGCTTCCATGTTAATAGACCCCCCTCGCGCAGTCAGTGAAAGCCACGCTCGGGTCAAACAGTTGGCACGAGCCCCAGAACAAATGACTAACGGCTTCTGTGTCCTAGCTGTATGCGCCGGCACGGACTGTCCTCCTGGGGTCACTTCTGGAACAGCTCTGCCAACACAGAATTTATATCCGTCCCCTACAGACCACCGTGGAGAACAAGCCGTCTTCTAGAGCACCCGCGGCACATATCTGCGTTTAGCACGGCTAGTAAATATAAGGAGTTTAAGATTCATATAACAGCACCAATCCCTTTACACATCTCTGGGACATCAGGACTGTCCCACCAAAACCAGGACACCTGGTAGTTATGCTGATCAGCCCAATCTATTCCCAGAGGGCCACAAAGTGACCTTGACATCATGGCCCAAACACAGAGAAACAAAGGAACGTGCAAAGAAACTGAGGGGAAGGGATACGATGTCATCGCTGGCACAGATTAAAATGCCCCATGGGGGGTACAATGGGTAGCCGCGACCTGGCCTGGACCAGCGACGGGGCCGTCTGATGACGCGGCTTGAAACGGGACGTTTGTGTGCTTTTTTTGTTTTTGTGTCTTGTGACTCTGTCAGCCAGTGGCCCAACTTGCCGGTGTGCCAGACGGCCGGTCCAGGGCTGCCCCTAACACTTTTATCGAGCCAGATTTCATCCCACCGGCTGCCAGACCTTTCCAGGACTTGCTGACTTTCTCCGGGATTCCTTGGCAGTCTGAATTGTTTTACTAAAGCGACTAATAAAAAACACAAAAAAACTACAAATATTTACTGAAAATAACAAAAAACAAAGAAAGCAGATCAACAGAATTGGGGAATCACACAGCTCGCGGCGGCAACCAAAGACCGTTTGAGAAAATTCGTTACTTTTTCTATTTTTGATTAAAAAAAATAATTATATATATATTATATATATTTCTTTTTTCTAGTGAAGTGACATCATAGTGACCTCACAGCCAACAAAAATACTTTTGTTCGTTGTTGATACAAAGCCACATGCCTACCCTTTGCATGTTTAAATTCCATCACTGTATCAGCCTCTACCACTTCTGCTGGGAACGTATTCCACTTCTGTACTACTAAATAAATAAAATAATTTTGCCCTCCAGTTACTTTATTTATCCCCCCCCCCCGGGGACAAGGAGTAAGTTTATAACAGATTCTTTGGCCCCTCCGGGGACCTGTACCGCAGCCCCGGGCTCTGTATGCGTGAGCACCGGTATTACAGGCAGGTCTGCTGTGCATTCATACAAATTATTCAGATCGCTTCACAACAAAAGCGTCCCCCTTCTGAATAATCCTCACACAATTCCTGCACAGAAGGAATTCAGCCATTCCCATAATCCCCCGACGCGCTCTGCGCAGTGCCGTGCCGCGCTTAAAGGGGGGCCGCTCCCTCACACAAAATTATAATTATATATATATATATATATATATACATACATACATACATATATATACACACACAGTACTGTGCAAAAGTTTTAGGCAGGTGTGAAAAATGCTGTAAAGTAAGAATGTTTTAAAAAATAGGCATATTAATGCAAAGCGAGTGAACAGAAGAAAAATGTAAATCAGGTCAATACTCGGTGTGACCGCCCTTTGCCTTCAAAACTCGGCAGGTAGGTGGCTCCAATTACAGGGGAGGGCTGGCAGCCTAAGGCCTGGGGGGCAAGTCAGGTGAAGTGGCTCCGCCCCCTCGCACTCACCTTTCACCCCTCACGCTGCTCCCATCACTATGCGGCCGTCAGACTGCTGGAAAACTGATCTAAACGGCCGCTGGGTGCTGATGCCACCGGCCGGAGCTACTTTAATCCTTTTTTTATTTATTTAATATGCCGGATCGGCTTGCCATATTAAAAATAAATAAATAAAGTATTAAAGTAGCGCCGGCCGGCAGCATCAGCACCCAGCGGCCGTTTAGATTCGATTTCCAACAATCTGATGGGAGCAGCGTGAGGGGTGAAAGGTGAGTGCGAGGGGGCGGAGCTTTCACCCCTCACGCTGCTCCCATCACTTGGCGGCCATCGCATACGGCCGCTGGGTGCTGATGCCGCCGGCCGGCGCTGCTTTAATACTATTTTTTTTTCATTTAATAGCCGATCCGGCTTGCCATATTAAATTTTAAAAAAAAAGTATTAAAGTAGCGCCGGCCGGCGGCATCAGCACCCAGCACCCGTTTAGATTAGATTTCGGGCCCGCCCCTGGTTCCAAATATTTTGGAGAACTAACCGCAGTTCTTCAGTGGGTTTCGGCCCCCCGGTCACGTCTCTCTCTACACGTAATCCCAGACGGATTCGAGGATGTTGGGGTCTGTGGGGCTCGTACCGCGACTTCCAGGGCTCCTTGTTCTTCTGAGGATAGCTCTTAATAGCTTTGGCCGTATGTTTGGGGTCGCTGTCAGGATGCAGAATAAATGCGGGGCCAATCAGATGCCTCGCTGTCTGTATTCCAAACAAATCCCCCACTCCATTTGCAGAAATTCAGCCCAACCCTCCGCCGTGCTTCAATGTTACCTGCAAACGCTCTTTTGTTTGCCCCTCCAGTGAACAAAATGCCGCCTTCCAGATATTTCACATTTTGACTCATCGTTCCGGAGCACCCGCTGCCATTTTTCTGCATCCGGTTCCTGTGTTTTCGTGAATAGTTCAGTCGCTTGGCCTTGCCTGGTAGAGGCGGTGCCGAAGAGGTATAGCTACCTTGTGGGTTGTTGCTGTGCTGAGTGCTGCTCTGGTGTATGACATTAAACTGTCTTCAGCACCCTCACCTCGTTAGTGAGTCTGTTCCTCGCCAAGTATTATTCCTCCTACACAGCTGTTTCTGTTCAGTTAATGATTGTCTTTAAACGACATCGATGATCGTTAGGACCTGATTAGTGTAATCGTTTAATCGTACACCTAACTATATGCTTACGAAATCCCCTACCTAGAAGAATTAAAGCTGTTCACTCCCGTTGCGTTTTTTTAAGTGATGAAAACAAGCTATTAACGTCTATATTTTTAGAAGTATTCTTACTTTGCGGTATTTTTTTTTTTTAAGCCTGTCTAAAGGTGTCAGGGTACCGGATTTCCACCGGCCCGTTTCAAACACACAAAACAAGAGCGGTTTTACACAACTTTTTTTTCTCATGAAAACCACATCGACTGAGTCACCCAAATATTTTAAAGGTGCTTTAAAGTTTTTTTATATTCGTTTTTATGAAATAAATGACTCAGAGGACAGGAAGAGACTAGAAGCGTTAGGTGGCTTCCTGACCTTAAGCCCACCGCTCCCGAAGCAATGCACAATCATTCGTGACGCGGCATTGGCCCCAGCGGCGATACGGCCTAACAGACGACCCAGGGGAGAAGGCCAGGTGGGTTAAACCATATTATTTTGTGACTATTAAAGAAATGGGCATTTGCCCCAAGCCGGGGTATCCATAATTCTGACTCGGCTCGGCCTCCATAGTGCAAATGGCCCAGTTGGGGAGATTAGATCCCACTCTGTAACTAGTTGAGGAGCAACACATTGGGGGCCTGATCACCCAAGAGAGGAATATTTGGACCCCTAGCCCGAGTCCAGGTTAGGTCAGAGCCTAGAATGTTCCGCCTGGAGCTTGGGTCTCCGTACGTTAAGTCTGGAGAATCAGAGTTTGCTGCCGGGTTCCTCACTAGAGTCCTTCTAGAACCCCGGACATGCGCACAAGAAGTTCAGGTAAGTTTATGGCTTCTGGGTAATGCTTGGCGGGTGCCTAGGAACTGTCAGGGTTTTTACCCCGATCCTAGGGTCTCTGGGTGCAGGGGCAGATTCTCGGGGTCACCGGAGCCCGATTCAAATTCTACTCTGATTTAATGATATCCGAGCATTCCGATTGGTGCTCCACTCCCTGCTGTATCACAGATGGAATTCCTGCTTGAATAAAGGTGACTTCATTCAAAATAGGTCAATACAAACAGACTTTGAATAAGCTTTTTCAGTTTCTATAGTAACAACCTATCAGCGGCTGCATTTGTGTCACGTGATATTTTAATGTTCCCGGCAATGAATGAGACAAAACTTTGTAATCGTGATGTTTGTGAATTCTGCAAAGAGCGGGTTTAAAAGATTAATATTTAGGGCTGGTCTTGGGCCGGGGCAAGTGAGGCTCGGTCACCGGGCCCCGCGCTCTCACTCACACTCGCGGTCCACCAGCACAATAGGGGGGGGGTAGGACCACGTATTGCCCCTAAAGTGAGCAACGGGGTCCCACAACCCCCGGGGGCAGCCCTGTGAATACTCTGGAGAATCACGTATGTCTAGAGGCAGCATACTAACCCACACGGCTAATTACACGCTAGTTACAGAATTCCTACAATTCTGGCATTCTAGTAACACCCCCCCCCCAGACACTCCCCCCCTCAGAGACCCGTCTGACCCCGGTGTCAGGGCCCATAACCTATTAACCTGTTACTGAACACACCATGAACACGTATGTTACGGATATCAGGCACATTAACACACTGTGCGTTTGGTATTGTATGACACACGCGTGTTACTGTGCACGCCTCCCACAGATCTGCTTACTGTGTTACACACCTTAAATCCATACTCCTGGATTAATATAGCGCCGTCATATTCCGTAGCGATGTACAACGTATAACCAGGACATGCCAGGTAGTGCATCGCATAACAATGTGCATAGAAAGAAAAGGTGGGGGGGGGGGTCCGGCTCGGAGAGCTGACAATCTAAAACTTCTGTAACGATAAGAAGAGCTGTTTGTTTATATTAAGTGTGTTCTCAGCGCGTAAGCCTGAAGAGCTTACACTCTAATCAGACCCGCAGGACAATCACAGCGCTGTACAGCAATCATATAATAGAATCGCTCCTCCACAGAGCTTACACTCTAATCAGACCCGCAGCACAATCACAGCGCTGTACAGCAATCACATTATAGAATCCCTTCCCCACAGAGCTTACACTCTGTGTCAGGGGTACTTTACACTTAGTGGGGGGGGACCGCCCCACAGAGTTTGCACTCTACATAGTTGAAGCGCAAGTTCAGCGTGGTAAAGCAATGGGCCAAAGGAGTACTTGGTGCTGTACATCAGGAGAATAATTGTCCCAGACAGCTTACCTTATCATACAACCAGAAGGTGTGCTCAGCTCTGTACCTAGGATAATCTCACTGTCTCACAGAGCTGACATAACAAGAGGGGTGCTCAGTGCTGTACACCAGTACACAACAGTCGCTGCTCCCCCAGAGCTAACACTTTAATAGCTCGGCACTATACACCAGGAAGATCGACGTCTCACAAAGCTAAAGGTGTGCTCGGTGCTCTACTCCAAGAATATCACTATCCCATTATGCTTACACTCTTATCAAACCACATGGAGTCACTGCCCTTCAGAGCTTACACTTTAATTAAACCGCAGAAAGGGGTGCTCGGCGCTGTACAAGTACTCTATTCTGCTGTAGATAAGTCGCCAGTACTGACCTGTCCACCGCCGGTGTACCCTGTGCTGTCCTCCCCTGCCGCTGCCCTTGTGCGACTTCTTGTTGTTGTTCCTCTGAGTGCCTCCTCCCCCTGGGCTGCCGATTTAACCTTTTCAATGAATAAAGAGGAGGAAAAAAAATGATTTTCCGGAATTTGGTTATTCATCTGTCAGCGACGTGCGCCATCTACTGGTTGCTATGGGAACCACAGCCAGCAACCGGTCCAGCCCTGCGCTTTACACACCATGGCCTGGGGGTGGCTAAAGCTGAGGCCCCCTGCCCGGTAATCAGCATACTCACTAGAGGACACCCTTACTCCAACACCCTCTCACTCTAACACCCCCCACACACTCACTCTAACACCCTCACTCCAACACCCCACACACACTCACTCTAACACCCCCACACACTCACTCTAACACCCCCACACTCTCACTCTAACACCCCCCACACCCTCACTCCAACACCCCACACACACTCACTCTAACACCCCCCCACACCCTCACTCCAACACCCCACACACACTCACTCTAACACCCCAACGCGCTCTATCACCCTCTCATTGCCCCGCTGCCCCCAGGCTTTCCCACCCTTGCCATGAAGGTCTGGGCTGTACAATCATCAGATTATTGGGGCCGTTACACCATTCCTTTCTGATACGGAGCGGAGGGTTTTTTCAGAGGGTGACCACGGCGGCCATGCTTTCCGGGCCGCGTATAATTTTTACATATTGCTGACCAGCCCAGATAAAGTGCTGCCCTGCAGTATACGGGACGTATAGACTCATAGAGGGGAACCAATGAGACGGCCTCCATATACAGAGCGCCAAGGTATGATGTCATAGCCCAGCAACCTCTAGTGAACCAACCGCGTTGTCCCTCCACTCTTTGAAGAATTTCGGACCAACCTGGGGTATGACCGGCACCTCATACCTCATACTATACCTGCTGCCTGTCCTAGTATCTTGTTATCCCCGTTTTGCGGCCCCGGAGAGATAAAGGAGCTGGGGTCAAATAGTCTGTAGTTAAGAATCACATATTACCGGTATATCATATAATATATATAATAATATAATATATAATAATATCATATCATACATCTCACATTTCAGTCCCTAATGTGGATTTTGGGCCCTAATGCTGGATATTTGTGTAACTGAGTGGGGCATTCAGAAGACTGCATTTAATGTTTCATTTATTAACCCATTCCCTGCTGTTTCTATACACATTATCGGGGCTTTTAGGGGCAGTAGAGCCCTGCAAACCCCTCATACCCAGCAAACATTCCGAGCTCCTAGAAAAGAGGGGGCATCAGGGGAGGACGTATTTTATTTTTTTGTTTCTTGTGGCATCAGCGGGGAGGATCTGCCTGTCGGTGGGATAATTCCGCAGGCAGTGTATCTGCAGTCAGCGGATCTGCCCCCGCAGCGATCACATCTTTCCGCAGCCCAGAGAAGGACATCCAGACAGATTATTAGCCATGACTGCGATAACCAAGTCAATGAGAGCCCATAGGCAACGTCAGCATAAAGCACTCACACCCACTATTCTATACAAAAGGATTAAGCAGTTCACCTAAAGCTGGTGACCTGATGGCGAGGCAGGCGGGTGTCACTTGTCACTTGTGACACTTGCTCTGAAGTCTGAAGCTGTAGCTGGGTTGAAGAAATGTTATTACATCATATTTTATTACATTCCGTAGCGCTGTCACAACAGAGGGGCAGCTAAAATGAACAAACTTTACAATAAGATTAACACATAACCGGTATAGACAGCGAAGGGGACCCCGGGCTTGGGGGCTTACAATCTATTACAAAGAAAAAGATGCCGGTGGTCCATAGACAGAGCCCTAGGTTGCCCCTTGAAAGGCACTTGGTTGCCATCCTAATGTGAATCCGGCCCAGTCTGCCTCCCGGGGTGAGTATCCTGCACTGCGTTTGCCAGGTGGCCAGTCCGTGCCCGCGTATTTCTTCAGTGTGAATCACTATGTACTTTGCATGGCGTCGGCCCACCCCTGGGGCATATTAAGGGTAGGTATGGGATAGATGCCTGATGTGCCCCCTGTATAGGAGAGAACCCCAGAGCTATTGAAAGGGGGCTATTGTCTTTCCTGTGTCTGATAGTTTGCAGTGCGGGTGTTTTATGCTTGTTATATCGCTGTTTACCACTGGGGGGAGCCATTGGGTCATTATAGTATAGGGACCTGCAGATAACCTCTTTTAAATATCCCTGTTAATTATATATGTATATATTGACCTTTTAAATGCCAAATCTTTTAAACTGAGGATAACAAACCACAGATTATTAACAGTGAGATTCTGGGCGCACTCGTTTTGGAGCAAATAAATGAATTCTCAAAATAAGACAGTTGTATGTTAACAAACCATTTGTCCGCTCAGTGATGAAATAATACATATGTGATCAACAGTAGTTTAGCGCCAAGAAGCCATAGGGGTCCACTATGCATACCTCCCAACTGTCCTGGTTTTCATTCATTGCCCCGCTGGCCACTGCCAAATATACCGGTAATAACTCCTCTGACACAGTTTCTTTCCCATTCTATAGGTTAGGCATGGAGATGGGGTTGTTGTGTGTGTGTAGGGGGGGGTGACTTCAACACCTGGACAGACCTCAAGACCGCACTCTGACTACTAAACACTCTAACCCGCTTATTAAACTTTGTACCCAATACCACCCGAGTGTCTCTCTGTCTAAAGCGCCAAGACATCTCCAATCTGCCCTGTCTGCCTGCGTCTTCCAAGGTGTCAAAGATACTTTATTGAGGCTCCACAACCACATCTGAAATATAAATCTGCCTCCCTTTTATAAACCGGGTAGATTCGCTTGTAGATGGCTAGTAAATGGCTAGTAAATGGGGTGATGCACCACCAGAACCAGATGTCCTGTCCACTAACAACGCCTTGATTCCCGTTTCTGTTGCCTGATTATGCGTCATTTTTTTAAATCATTTTTTTCAGCATTTTTCTAGTTTTCTCATTTTTCTCCTCTGTCCACCAGCTTTAGACAGTTCAATGTATCGTCTTCTCCACCCTTTGTACCAATATGTCTGAAAGGGACAGTTTAATGTCCCTGACATCCCTACTGTAGAAGAAGGCATATTAATGTACTCTATGAGTGGCCATAACCCTCTGTTTACTATGCATTCATCAAAAATAATTAAAAAAATGTAAATACAATTAATTACTTACTTGGGGTGGAAGCTGCAGCGCTGCAGCTGCCACCGTCCTCCTTGCTCTGAAGATTCTTGACACACGCAAAATAGCCACACGCACGAACACCAGCTATCATATATGTTACGGTTCCTGTACATTACTGGTTCGAGGGCCCCTTTAACCCCTTAAGGGCCACTACACTACAGGACCTCTCAAAACAAGTTGGACTTTCTTTTAAATATCATTTTCATAAACATTATTTTTGCCAGTTTTAAAAACAAAATGGCAAAAAAAAACAGGGAGAAATTACCAAATATGTTCATTAACCCCGGTTGCCCCCCCAGGATTTTCATCTATACTGAGAATTATTAGGTTATCTTTTTGCCCCGGTTTGCCTGCCTTTCTCAATAAATATTTCTTGTATCGCGTTATATATTTTATACTTTTTTCTGATTGTATGTTATTTTGTATCAGTTTTATTTCGTTTGTTACTTGTTTTAATTGATTACAATAACCCAATTATTTTTATCATTAGCATGATAATGGTTTTTCTTTTTTTCTCTACATATAAGTGATTACTGGATGAGGACCCTTTATTATTCTGTAATTATTTTATTCTGTAGCAGGCTGATTATTAAAAAAATAATAATAATTTTCTCTAGTGTTGTTCTCGAGTGTTGATGTGGCTTCTGAAGACCAGGGCATTAGATGAGCTATATTGTTTTTAAATAAAAATAAAAAAAAATGGGAAAACCTTAAATTTTGTCATATTCTCTTTATTTTCTAATATTTAAGGGATTATATTATATAATATAATGATGATGAGGGCTCAGAAGCGGGTAAGCAAACTCCCTAACAAACTCCTGGTTACCAATGAGGAAGACCGTGGACAAAGGACCCGCTGACCAAAGACACATGAGCCCGGACACTTAGCGTCTACAAGAAGGTCCTTGGTATAACACCAACAGCACTAGAAGAGGGAGAAGGTCACGTCAAGTTCCACATTGGAGAAAATGACCCCACATTGAACCACCATTCATTTTATAATTGGGTTTTCTCTGGGTTTTGAGGCTTTCATCCCAGATACGACCTTCAGATGATCATCGTTCAGATGATAAGTAACCCCACTTAGCATCAGCCAGATCTCTTCAGTCTGCACCTAGAACTTTACCAAGATCTTCTAATATCCTGTATGGAACATCAACTCAGTCCCAAAGAAGTCGTCTCTTTTGGATCTTCTGAGATGAGTTCATAGTGATGCTGAAGTTAAACAACCACTTGTGATCATCTGAGGTCATCTCAGTCCAGAACAGAGTTTATGTTTAAAACATAAAGTCAACATCGAGACATAGAAGCTTGTTCTCTGTTTATATGGCAACAAAGTACTTTGGCCTACCAGCGCCCTGTCATTATGTTTCATGACTGTAACCGAAAATAAAACATTCCCTGGGAAAGTACGAGCTCCACGTCTCCCTCACACTGTTGTTTATAAAAGAGTTATACCCCGGGTGATTCGAGCGAGATCTCCCTACGCACATCAGTATGGTTTTATCTCCTTAGACCTCGCTGAGCCTTTAAGCAGGTCTTTTTCTCCTTTACGATCTTGCAACGTGGTGGAATTCTGTGAGATAAGAAGGCAAACAGAAGCCATACTAGGGGTTAAAGTCAGGGAATGTTGGTAATATTCCTACATAATCTCCAGATATGTACGGTTTGTATACGATCTGTCATCCTTAGGTGAATGATGGGTGGTGGGGGCGTTCAGAGACCCCAGTAGGGTTTCTATGAGACCTGCAGGCATACCTGGGATCCCTCGGGGAGGAATTCCTGCTTCCCAGGTGCTCTCCTTTCTCTGGGTAATGGAGCAGTGTGTGGCCGTGCTCGGTCTCTACCCCCTGTGCCTACTCCCTGCCCGCTTTCCCCCGCTCCGCTCTCTTACTAAGCAATGTCTGGTGCTACCCCTGCCCTTACATGAAGTCGCTCCGCCAGAAGGAGAGCTCTGAGGAGCCGGCTCTGGGACAGGGAGGTGTCTGGGCGTGTTAGATGGGGTGCGTGTTAGATGGGGTGCGTGTTAGATGGGGTGCGTGTTAGATGGGGTTGTGTGTTAGATGGGGTGCGTGTCAGATGGGGTTGTGTGTTAGATGGGGTGCGTGTTAGATGGGGTTGTGTGTTAGATGGGGTGCGTGTTAGATGGGGTGCGTGTTAGATGGGGTTGTGTGTTAGATGGGGTGCGTATTAGATGGGGTGCGTGTTAGATGGGGTGCGTGTTAGATGGGGTGCGTGTTAGATGGGGTTGTGTGTTAGATGGGGTGCGTGTTAGATGGGGTTGTGTGTTAGATGGGGTGCGTGTTAGATGGGGTGCGTGTTAGATGGGGTGCGTGTTAGATGGGGTTGTGTGTTAGATGGGGTGCGTGTTAGATGGGGTGTGTGTTAGATGGGGTTGTGTGTTAGATGGGGTGCGTGTTAGATGGGGTGCGTGTTAGATGGGGTGCGTGTTAGATGGGGTGTGTGTTAGATGGGGTTGTGTGTTAGATGGGGTGCGTGTTAGATGGGGTGCGTGTTAGATGGGGTTGTGTGTTAGATGGGGTGCGTGTTAGATGGGGTTGTGTGTTAGATGGGGTGCGTGTTAGATGGGGTGCGTGTTAGATGGGGTTGTGTGTTAGATGGGGTGCGTGTTAGATGGGGTTGTGTGTTAGATGGGGTGCGTGTTAGATGGGGTGCGTGTTAGATGGGGTTGTGTGTTAGATGGGGTGCGTGTTAGATGGGGTGCGTGTTAGATGGGGTGCGTGTTAGATGGGGTTGTGTGTTAGATGGGGTGCGTGTTAGATGGGGTTGTGTGTTAGATGGGGTGCGTGTTAGATGGGGTGCGTGTTAGATGGGGTGCGTGTTAGATGGGGTTGTGTGTTAGATGGGGTGCGTGTTAGATGGGGTGTGTGTTAGATGGGGTTGTGTGTTAGATGGGGTGCGTATTAGATGGGGTGCGTGTTAGATGGGGTGCGTGTTAGATGGGGTGTGTGTTAGATGGGGTTGTGTGTTAGATGGGGTGCGTGTTAGATGGGGTGCGTGTTAGATGGGGTTGTGTGTTAGATGGGGTGCGTGTTAGATGGGGTTGTGTGTTAGATGGGGTGCGTGTTAGATGGGGTGCGTGTTAGATGGGGTTGTGTGTTAGATGGGGTGCGTGTTAGATGGGGTTGTGTGTTAGATGGGGTGCGTGTTAGATGGGGTGCGTGTTAGATGGGGTGCGTGTTAGATGGGGTTGTGTGTTAGATGGGGTGCGTGTTAGATGGGGTGCGTGTCAGATGGGGTTGTGTGTTAGATGGGGTGCATGTTAGATGGGGTGCGTGTTAGATGGGGTGCGTGTTAGATGGGGTGCGTGTTAGATGGGGTTGTGTGTTAGATGGGGTGCGTGTCAGATGGGGTTGTGTGTTAGATGGGGTGCATGTTAGATGGGGTGCGTGTTAGATGGGGTGCGTGTTAGATGGGGTGCGTGTTAGATGGGGTTGTGTGTTAGATGGGGTGCGTGTCAGATGGGGTTGTGTGTTAGATGGGGTGCGTGTTAGATGGGGTTGTTTGTTAGATGGGGTGCGTGTTAGATGGGGTGCGTGTTAGATGGGGTGCGTGTTAGATGGGGTTGTGTGTTAGATGGGGTACGTGTTAGATGGGGTGCGTGTTAGATGGGGTGTGTGTTAGATGGGGTGCGTGTTAGATGGGGTTGTGTGTTAGATGGGGTGCGTGTTAGATGGGGTTGTGTGTTAGATGGGGTGCGTTTTAGATGGGGTTGTGTGTTAGATGGGGTGCGTGTTAGATGGGGTTGTGTGTTAGATGGGGTGCGTGTTAGATGGGGTGCGTGTTAGATGGGGTTGTGTGTTAGATGGGGTACGTGTTAGATGGGGTGCGTGTTAGATGGGGTGTGTGTTAGATGGGGTGCGTGTTAGATGGGGTTGTGTGTTAGATGGGGTGCGTGTTAGATGGGGTTGTGTGTTAGATGGGGTGCGTTTTAGATGGGGTTGTGTGTTAGATGGGGTGCGTGTTAGATGGGGTTGTGTGTTAGATGGGGTGCGTGTTAGATGGGGTTGTGTGTTAGATGGGGTGCGTGTTAGATGGGGTGCGTGTTAGATGGGGTTGTGTGTTAGATGGGGTGCGTGTTAGATGGGGTTGTGTGTTAGATGGGGTGCGTGTTAGATGGGGTGCGTGTTAGATGGTGAAGCGCCACTTCTCTGAGTCTCCGGACCACCAGGCAGAATCTCATGGGGGTGGAGTTTGTTTAAAAATGGGAGGAGCTTGAGATTTACATGTAGTGTTACTATGAAACCTTTCTCTTCCATTACTTCCGAGGAATATGCCTGGTTTGCCTGGTGGGAAAGGGGTTAATTCATGTTTGGAGAGAAGAGTAAAATATGTGCATTTTCCTTAATTATTATTATTATTATTATTATTATTATTATTATGTCTGCCGTTCTGGGGAAGGGTCTGTGGAAAGCAGATCGGTCTTTATTAAATAAAGAAAGCGGCTTTCATTTGTATTGCCCGTAGCGGTGGCGTAAACCAAAATCCTGGGGGTCCCTGCCAGCTGGGTGGAGGGGCCCCACCACATCTCTGTATCTTGTCTGGCATCTAAAAGGCTCTGTCTTGGAACATGTTATTGATTATATTATGAAATCAGGACTGTCCAGGGACACTTGGGTGGTATGGAAGCAGCAGCTCACCAATGGTGGGCATCTCCAAAGAATAATTCCATTAGGACCTTTAATGCCCCCAGCTGTAGATTTCTTCCAAGCTTCAAGGAGACAATCTGCCCTTTGCGTGTTCTCCTTCAGGTTATTCTTCATTCCCTCGCCTCGTCGTAGCAGGGATTTAGGATTATAAGGATTTCTTGTTTCAATTATTTCTCTTTCTTTAAACAATTTTCATCTGAGTTATATATATATAATCCCAGCAGATTCGCTCCTGGATACGATTCGAATTCATGTTTTTATTCGCCGAGGGACCCGCTGGTGCACTCCCATCCAACCTTTAAGTGAGCCGCAAACTCGAAATCATAAACCACAATGCACGGTCAACTAATTCTGCAGGAAAATGCCTGCGTCCCGGACCTAGTGAATTAATGTGAGACAACCAACTTCTAAATGTGATAACTTTACTTAGAGGGTAGTGGATAAGTGGAACAGCTTCCCAATGAATATATACAATATGATGCCATCTGGAAAAGCCTTTGGCATCGACCTGCTGAAAGAGGGCTTCCCAATTCTCTGTTCCAGTACCTACAAAATGTTGATGAATGAGAATTCCGCCATGAATAGAACACAGCGGGGTTTCAACGGGAAGCCAACGAAGGCAGTACAAAAGGCCATGCATAGAGAGGGAGCTCTCAACTGGTCTAGGTCTGCATGGATAACGGTGCCCAAATGGTTAAAATTTGATTCACACAATTTAAAAGGGAAATTTAATATTTTTAAGTGAGGACCAAGCGACCAAAACATGAAAAAATCTCAAGAGTTATCGTAACTTTTTTCAAGTTGGTCGATGAGCCATATTCCCAAAATGCTGAGGAGGGCATTAAAGGGAATTGGACATCACACAGAGAAGATCCACTCACTTTGATTCTGGCCAAAGGTTTAGAGCCCCCATCCACCAACACCTGCATGGACCAAAGCCACAACAATCGCCCCGAGGAGAAAAGGTCTTTTCTGGGTTGGTGGACAGAAGAAGACACTCGTTTTGGACTTCTTTATAAAATGAATAAGGTTAAGAACCCGTGCTGTGCTGTCCCGTGCCTCACGACCCAGGAGAAATCCAACCCGGTCAGGGTTAGTCAACCTGGGGATACGTTCCTCGTATAGGTAGCCACATTTTTTGGAAAGAGTTTTGAAGTCCAAGTTTGTCAACATTTATAAGATGTTTTCCCTTCTTCGGGATCACCGGAATATTGGCTCCTAAAGTCTGGGTGGGTAAAAAAACCCCCTCCTGTCTTTAAGAATGAAATGCCGTTGGGAAGCACGGGCCGAGGGGATCCTTGAGCTTTTTACAGCCTGCTGAAGTAAGACCTTCGAGACCCGGGGATAGATCTATCTGAGACTGTCCAGGTAACCCCGGGCAGAATGCGTAGGTGGCCCCCGGGACCCTTCGGGGCTTCAGTATTATACAGGGAGAAATAATAATATTGAAAACTTTGGGCGATTTTATCGATGTGAACCTGGCCGTGTTTGGTCTGAATCTTGACAGCGTCACACGTCGCGAGTGATTCGAATAAGTTTATTAAATCCGTCACAAGGGGCGCGACCGGCAGAGCCCCCCACCCGGGCCCGTCTCTCAGCACCGGAGAATACAGAGAGAAGAGAGAGACGGCCGTTCCCGCATCGCCAGCGGCCACCGGTGACTACTCAATGGGTTGCCATGGCGACGCTCACTGTCGCAGTCCCAATAACACAAACTTCCATTTTAGTCAAGGTCATTTTTTTTAAGGATGTTTAACATCTCTTTAACTCCTTCTTAACCAGAGACATCTCTTTAACTCCTTCTTAACCAGAGACATCTCTTTAACTCCTTCTTAACCAGAGACATCTCTTTAACTCCTTCTTAACCAGAGACATCTCTTTAACTCATTCTTAACCAGAGACATCTCTTTAACTCATTCTTAACCAGAGACATCTCTTTAACTCCTTCTTAACCAGATACATCTCTTTAACTCCTTCTTAACCAGACATCTCTTTAACTCCTTCTTAACCAGAGACATCTCTTTAACTCCTTCTTAACCAGAGACATCTCTTTAACTCATTCTTAACCAGACATCTCTTTAACTCCTTCTTAACCAGAGACATCTCTTTAACTGCTTCTTAACCAGAGACATCTCTTTAACTCCTTCTTAACCAGAGACATCTCTTTAACTCCTTCTTAACCAGAGACATCTCTTTAACTCATTCTTAACCAGAGACATCTCTTTAACTCCTTCTTAACCAGACATCTATTTAACTCCTTCTTAACCAGACATCTCTTTAACTCCTTCTTAACCAGAGACATCTCTTTAACTGCTTCTTAACCAGACATCTCTTTAACTCCTTCATAACCAGAGACATCTCTTTAACTCCTTCTTAACCAGAGACATCTCATTAACTCCTTCATGACCAGAGACATCTCTTTAACTCCTTCTTAACCAGAGACATCTCTTTAACTCCTTCTTAACCAGAGACACCTCTTTAACTCCTTGTTAGCCAGAGACATCTCTTTAACTCCTTCTTAACTAGAGACATATCTTTAACTCCTTCTTAACCAGAGACATCTCTTTAACTCCTTCTTAACCAGAGACATCTCTTTAACTCCTTGTTAGCCAGATACATCTCTTTAACTCCTTCTTAACAGACATATATTTAACTCCTTCTTAACCAGACATATCTTTAACTCCTTCTTAACCAGAGACATCTCTTTAACTCCTTCTTAACCAGAGACATCTCTTTAACTCCTTCATAACCAGAGACATCTCTTTAACCCCTTCTTAACCAGACATCTCTTTAACTCCTTCATGACTGGATACATATCTTTAACTCCTTCTTAACCAGAGTCGTCTCTTTAACTCCTTCATAACCAGACATCTCTTTAACTCCTTCCTAGCCAGAGACATCTCTAACGCCTTCTTAGCCAGAGACATCTCTTTAACTCCTTCTTAACCAGAGACATCTCTTTAACTCCTTCCTAGCCAGAGACATCTCTTTAACTCTTCATGACCAGAGACATCTGTTTAACTCCTTCATGACCAGACATCTCTTTAACTCCTTCTTAACCAGAGACATATTTTTACCTCCTTCATGACCAGAGACAATCTCTTTACCGCCTTCATAACCAGAGACATCTCTTTAACTCCTTCTTAACAAGCCGGTGTATGGAAAAATAATCCATAATCAAGTCTCATCATTGTCTCTTTGTCCAGAGGTCATGTTCTATAACTAGAGAATCAGAGGCTTGTAATGTAAGGAAGTCTCCCAGCAGAAGTGGTAGAGGATAATACAGTGAGGGTATTAAACATGCGTGGGATAGACATACGGCTCCTGAATCTAAGACGAGACCAACGACTGATCAAGGTTTGAGTCTTTACAGCAGGAGAAACGGGCAGACTAAACGGGGGCCGAATGGGGCCGATCTGCTGGCAAATTCTAAGTTTCTAGACTGGCATATATGTGCATTAGAGAACATTACTTATATATTTTAAAGCTGCAGAACATCCACTAAAGTGCAATCAACCCCAAATATCTGAATTCCTAATGGTTGCAGCCTTAGAACTCTGCCGGTTCATCCCTCTGCCTCCAGCCCTGTAAATCATATCTGAAATTGGTGTTGAAGACGGATTCAGAATCGCTTTGCCTCGGGGTGCAGTTTTGGGCAGATTTTCATAAATCTTTTTGCACGTTTCTGTTATGAAGACGTGATTGTTGGAGATCTCATTTCCAGCGGACTCCTGGGCATCCTTATGGAAGCTTCGTGAACAACAAAGCGAACAGTTTGTCCTCACAGCAAGGATCGTTCAGCTAATGAACCTGCAGCCAGATACATTTTCTGCAGGAATTATATAAATGGGTTTTTACTCCACAAAACAGACACTGAGTATGAAATAAACCTTACTATAGAGAATTTTAAACAACTGAGCATAAAACCCAGCGCTGTATACAGTAATATAACCCGTAGTGCTGTATACAGTAATTTAACTCCCCAGCGCTGTATACAGTAATATAACCCCCAGTGCTGTATACAGTAATATAACCCCACAGTGCTGTATACAGTAATATAACCCCCAGCACTGTATACAGTAATATAACCCCTAGTGCTGTATACAGTAATAACCCCCCAGCACTGTATACAATAATATAACCCCCAGTGCTGTATACAGTAATATAACTCCCAGCGCTGTATGCAGTAATATAACCCCCAGTGCTGTATACAGTAATATAACCAATGCTGTATACAGTAATATAACCCACCAGTGCTGTATACAGTAATATAACCCCCCAGCGCTGTATACAGTAATAACCCCCAGTGCTGTATACAGTAATATAACCCCCAGCGCTGTATACAGTAATATAACCCCCCAGTGCTGTATGCAGTAATATAACCCCCCCAGCGCTGTATACAATAATACAACCCCCCCCCCCCGGCACTGTATACAGTAATATAACCCCCAACGCTGTATACAATAATATAACCCCCAGCGCTGTATACAGTAATATAACCCCCTCCCCGGCACTGTATACAGTAATATAACCCCCAACGCTGTATACAATAATATAACCCCCCAGCGCTGTATACAGTAATATAACCCCCCAGCACTGTATACAGTAATATAACCCCCCAGCGCTGTATACAGTAATAACCCCCCCAGCGCTGTATTCAGTAATAAACCCCCCCCAGCGCTGTATTCAGTAATGTGGGTCGGTTGGTGACAAAAACCCGGTTTTATCTCATTTTGTCCCAATAAACTCCCTTTATTTACAGACCTAGAGGCCGCCGTTGCCGACGCTTTATGGCTAGTACTAAGTCATGTTTTGCAAAGGGGTCAAATACTTATTTCACTGAGTAAAATGCAAATCAATTTATAATTTAGTTGAAATGTGTTATTCTGGATTATTTTGTTGTTATTCCCTACCATTAAAATGATAGACTGATCGCGGGCAAAAATCAGCCGGGGATCAAATCATTTTTTCCTTCAGGGAAATCCATCGGTAACGATCTTCCTGAACTTTTAAATTGAGTGAAGCATGGGGACAGCACCTTTAAACACATCTCTGCTCATATATTATATTATATATTTTTATATTATGGGAGAAAAAAACCACAAAATGACACATCTCTACCGACGTCTTTTATTTACTTTGAGCTTCTTGAAGTTACAATCGACACACGGTTCAAGTAAATGACAGGATATCGGGCAGTGTTTGTATTCGGGGGCCACTTCCCGGCCCACAGCTACATGCTAAAAGTACTTTATAGAGCAAGGGTGTCCAACCTGTGGCCCCCCAATTGCTGCAGGACTACATCTCCCATCCTCCTCAACCAGCCATTGAGCTGAAAGAGCATTATGGGAGATGTAGTCCTGCAGCAGCTGGAGGGCCGCAGGTTGGACACCCCTGCTATAGAGGATCTCTGGCTCCCACGGGCATCGCCGAGGCTGAAGGATCTCGCCTCGTATAACACGTTGTATATGGGTTATCCTCAACATACACATATATAAAAATCTACTAAACACAGATCAGCCTCCGGCATCGGGGGAGGGGATTCAAACCATAACAAGAACGTCAAAACTGCCACAACATTTAAATTCCCTCTAAAGTCTTTATTGTTAACATTTATCCCAATAACATTCCCATTTCTAAAGCCCCCCCCGTACAGAGGGGCATTGCCTCCGTCACAGCTTTACATCATTGCCAATTAGTGTGGTTGTTTTTTCAGATATTGGTTAAAAACGTGGTAAAAAATGTCTATTTTAGGTTATGGGAGCTGAGGTTTGTGGCAAAACGTGGCAGGACTAGCATATCGACCGACTGTCCTTATCTCCTCCGTCTGCACACTTACCGAACCTAAACAGGGGGCAGTAATTTCATAAAAGGACAGGGAATTAACACGACAGCTTGCATGGTATGTATGTATGTATATATATATATATATATATAGACCCTGTATATATATTCTATATATACATATATTATATATATATATATATATATATATATATATATACACACACATATATTATATGCATTTTGTGTACCGAACTAAAAACAGAAAAAGTGACAGATCCGCTTAAAAGTTAGTGTTAGTGACGGCAAACACTCAGTAAAGGGTTAACACATGAGGAGGATGATAAGAGTTATAGTCCGTGACTGACAGGTCAGTACCAATGGATACATTTGACACACATTACTTATATATATATATAAAAGATGTGAATTATGATTTATCTTTTAAGCAAATGACATCACCCACATTGAAAGACATCACCCGATTCACTGGATCGGCAAACGATCGTCGCCCCCGAGATCTAATGCATCGTTTTCTATACATTACAGGGCGTCTCGGACAGTATAGAGATACATTATGTCCCGCGGCACACGGGGAACATGTTAATACGGAGGCCCTGAATGTCGTATCCTAGCAAAATCTGACTGGGGAGTCTCGTTTTGCCCTCGTCGGTGCTGCCGTGACGTTTGTGTGGTGCCAGCCTGCGCGATCTATACGGTTGCCAGCCTGCGCGATCTATATGGGATACTCCATCTACATTTCTGCATCATTAGAGTATAAGCGGGAGCGGGAGGTTAGAAGCAGGGAGCTCGTCCAGCTCAGGCCTGGATCCGCAGGAAGGCAGACTAGCCATGGGGTGAGCACAGCCGAGACTAGCAATGGGGCAGATGCCCGGTGGGCCAGTAGGGCCGCTTTACTGCGGAACAAGGGGTGGATCGGGTCCTGCAGTGGGTGGCCGCATGCTGCGTGAATATGATAAAGGAAAGTGCCTAGTCCTCCCCGGTCTGCCCCTGGGCTTAGCAAGTCACTGTTTTTGGTCTGCTAGGGCAGGCGATGAGGCAGTCCATTCCCGCACATGCCGGCTTCTAAGCGTCCCGCCGAGTTTCAATCCGGCATAAAAGTCCAGTTAAACGATATTTAAAGATGTATTATTTAAGCCTACGGGTACCGCCATGCTATAATTCTATACTGCGATTCTAGGTACATATAGAAGCCCCTGGGATTAATTAGGATATATTACAAAAAGTAACGATTATCATACAGATCCTGCCCATCGCCAAGCAACGAAGTACGAGCCAAAGCACGATGGGGTAACCAGCTCCCGATAATCTTCATTCACGGTGTCAAAGGCCTTAGTACCGGGCGTTCTGAGGATGGTCGAGGTCTGTGTGGTCTAAACAAATTTTAGAAGATATGTTTTTAGGGTCAAATCCCCCTCCCCCCGGTCAGTTGGCTACTACTCCATTCAGATGGCTAAATGCCACCCACAGCATGACCGATAATATGTATGGCTGTCGGAATTAGTATCCACTGCCTAAAATCCTAAAAACCCCAAATTTCCTACCATTAAATTTAATAGATTTAAAAAAAAAAAAAAAAAAGAAATGTTTCCACCAACATTGGTTACCCTAACAAAACACATACTTAGAATTTTATTGCCCGAGTGGTTCAAAATATCCCCCAAAATATAAATTTCCAGTCTACATTCAAAAACTGCATTTCATAAAAATTCAGATAATTAACTCTATAACGGTGGGCTCTAATATATTTACGATTTTAATTCTATTCTAACCAAAATAAGTGTTTTTTTGTATTGTAAACAAATAATGGATTAATATATATAGATATATTTATATATCATCTTTTTTGTTAAAATTCTGTGATTTTAGGAATTCTAGCGGAAGGAATTCTGGTTAAAAAGGAAGAATCCATTAACATTGGCTCTTAAAAATAACTGATTGATGGGGGGGATGGGCTACATTGAGAAGATGCCCCCTAGTGGAATAGGGATTATGAATGGCGATGGGGGCCGATACTATCCTAAGTGGCAATGCCCGTCATTCTCCATATTTTGGGCTTGTGAGCGTGACATCAGACTTGCCGACTTTTTTTTTTTTTTTTTGTATGTCAAATGTATGGCTCATTTATGGGGACCCCCAGTCTACGGGAGAACGCCAGCCCTGCTGGTGAATGAGTTCCCGACACAAGCCCAAAATAAAAATGGCCAACAACCCCCGCGGGGCTGTATTAAAAACGTCCTGCCCTCTTATTACTGGAGTCTTCCTTCAATGACCCTTCCGTAGGTCCTTGTTTTGAAGACCATGGTGGACACCAACACGATGAAGGGGGTTGGCTGGAGCGGCGAGGGTCTCAGTTGACGCTGTCCTCGTCGCTGCCCTCGCCCCGGTCATCTTTGGTTTCTGTCACGCAGCTCTCGTCGATGTTCTCCAGGGAGTCGGCGTGCTGGACGGACACCTCCGACAGGCTGATGGTGGGGAGGGTGCTCTGCTCGGGGAACAGCCACGGCTTGTGTTGGGGATTGTGCTTCTTCTTCCACTCGGGATACTTCACGCAAGCTTTATACATCTTCTTCATGGCCTGTAGACCGGTAGAGAGATAAAAGGATTCGGGTTTTTAGGGAAGTAGAAGATAAAATGGGGCCGACCCAATGACCCCCTCGCGTTTCCAGGTTATAGCAGAGAGAAAAAGAGCAAATGCTAAACTGATACAAAGTACGGTATTTGGCGATTCAGTTCCCACGGCACATAGAGAAGTAACGTGAGCTAATCTGAGCTAATCGTTCCAAGTACACACAGAGCTCAATGCAATCAATTAAGCAAACAGGTTCCACTAAAGCTAAATGAGCCATAAATGTGTGTCCAGATCACCTTGATACAAACTGAAACAACAAATTACATATATATAATCCCTAGGCATTATCATCATACTGTGTATGTTACAACAGCTTTGCATACATATGCGACCAGTAATTAAATATGTGTCAAATATACTGTATATATATATATATTATATATATATATATATATATATATATATATATATATATACACATGCACATACACACACACACATATATATATATATACTAACAATAATGATTAATACATTTCTAACTGCAAGAAAGGACTGAAGCTCGAGGCGTCCCACTAGAATTCCATTAATCGCCATCGGTGAAGCCGTCTGCTACCT
Source organism: Sceloporus occidentalis (assembly GCA_023333645.1). Taxonomy (NCBI): domain Eukaryota; kingdom Metazoa; phylum Chordata; class Lepidosauria; order Squamata; family Phrynosomatidae; genus Sceloporus; species Sceloporus occidentalis. The sequence continues at coordinate 2,574,046 of JALMGF010000137.1, forward strand.
AACAAAGTTACATTGTAGCAAGTTGTGCAATAAAAATGGTTTGATTTGGTTATTTCACATGATAAATTTTTAGCAAGTTGCTGGTTATATATATATACATACATACATACATACATATACACACATATATATATATACATACACACACACACACACACATGTATAACCCTTGCAATGCTGGCACCTTTTTAATTTGAGGATTATGATATTAAATTAAGCTATTTAATATTTTGTGGGTTAATGCCCCCCTTTTGAGTTACTTATTAAAATTCCCTCACCTTTAGTTATGTGTTATTATTAATAATTATTAAATAATAATGAAAGCATACACACGTTTACTATATAACTATACTATTCTGAATTGTATAGAAATGCTGGCACATATTACATTTCATACGGAGACATAAACATCCGTGTTAACGTGTTTTCACACTCCTCTATGCGTGTGCTTAGCGTTTTACCTTTCAATATCAAACATCTTAAAGGGGCACCCCAGCCGCAAAATGCACTTTAATGTATATGACAGCTAAGAGGTCATTTTACATTTTCATGGTGTCCCTCCTTGCAAATACAGAATCCCCCCCATACGCACTTGCCCCTTTTCCCTCCCCAGCCAGGACACATCTCTCTGCACATGATATTCTTACCCCAGTCGGCTTCACCGAAGGTTCTGCGAACATTGGGGGTGAACGAAGACCCCCGATGTGCAAGCATGGAAAGCGCTCCTATTCTTTTCAATGGGACCACTTTCCTGCCACTGGGGAGGCCAGCTGCAGCTTCTACTTAAAGAATGCATATTAAAGTATTCAGAAAGTACTTTAATAAGCATTGTTCTCTAGCGGCGCTGTCAGGGAACCGTCTCTGCGTGTTTTCATTATAAAAATAAACGAGGCGCGTTTTTAAATGATGAGAAAAGCTTTGCCAGCCTTCTCCAGGCAATCGCAGCCATCGTCGCAACAGCCTTGAATTAGAATATTCAAGAAGGAACAAAACAGCTTCTGTTTGTTGATGGATCTATTAAAGAAAAAGAAACACATGCGCGGTTTATTTACCCGCCGGGAGCGCACATGTCTCTGGAATAACGATTTAACCCGCGGGTGCCCAGACAAGCCAGCCTCCGAATGCAACATAGTGCGCGGGTTCAGCCTCTGGCGCGTAACTAGTTAAAAAATGTACCGAGACACAATGCCGTGAAGCTATTTACAGAGAACGTGCTGGCAATCTGGTGAGACGAGAACATAAAGCGCCATGGCATCTGCTGGCGCTATATAAATATAAAGTATTTATTTCTTATACAGTTGGGTTGACGTCATAGAGGTTTGTCTGATTTACTCAAAAATGTTGTGTGTGTGTATATATATATTTAATATATATAATATAATATATAAATATAACATTCTTCTTACACGTTCTAGAATTCAGACCACATTCTCATATTTTTATTGTACTTACTTTTGGGGCCAAAAACTGCGAGGATTTGTTCACGACCCATTTGGGTAAAGAACCTAAAAACAAGAAGAAGGATCTGTTTGAATACATCATAGACATCCTTCCTTATATGGATCCTGACATTATGACATCACCGCCTACATTCCGGACATAACGAATAACCGTACGGCATCCGATAGAAATGTACGTCTTATTATACGCCGTGAAAATACATGAAGCTGAGTCGGTGGCGGTTTGGTTTTATAAATGAATGACCGTTCCATAATCAACTGCGAAAAATTCATGAACCGCCATGTTAGTGAAACCCAATTTTGGCCTCATTCATGAGTGGATTTCTGTGGATTTGTGGCTATAGTAACTGTAATTAGTCTAGAATTAAATTATAACGTTTTATTTAATGGAGGGAGCAGTAGATAGGTGGAACAGCCTCCCAGTAGAAGTGGTAGGCCACTCCTTGAGGCATTCCTACGATATCTCAGTTAAATTATAGATTTAACGCTTGTATTCCTGTCATTTATTTATTGCTTTAATAGGACACGGCAGGTAAAATCAAATGTCTTCTGAGATGATTCCCACCACAGAGCCGATCTATAGCTCATTGTTACCCAGAAGCCCCCCCGTATCCATCCATGTATAATAACATTTATATCTCACCTCTCGGGTCCACCTGTGCCAGGTAGATGAGGCTGCAGCATTTTGCCCCTTCACTCTGGATGAGGTACCCCGTTTGGATGGAGACCGCTCTCACCAGATCTTTCCTGGGGGGGTATTTCTAGAAGTGCGAGAACAGAGGGGTTAATAATCACTCCCATTTAATGTTATCCAAGCCATCCAGAGATGACACCGCAGAGGATACAAGCCTCACGTAGAATCAGGAAAATAAAAAAAGGGGTGACATCAAATTACCAAATTATGACATCATCGATGAACCTTTTTTTACAGTTCCTATAAGATGATATGGGGATGGGTAAAACTGTGCCAAACTGTAAAAGTAGAATCAACAGGATGAAGACTGGTTCGTTGCTATGGTAACCGCACCCGCTTTTCACTTTCCATCATATTTCTTATTTCCACAAAATGATTGGGGCTTAAAATCACCTAAACCATTTATACCACGCTGGCAGTAAGATACCGATACGTTTATCTGCTATTCAAGCTCTGTTACGTCTCCAAAGCCAGACTAAACGTGAAATAACAAACAAGGAAAGGCGTGTCATCAGAGATGGTGGGGATTTTGCTTCACAGGGATGGTGGTAGATACGTGGAACAGCCTCCTGGCAGAGGTGGTAGAGACTAATGCAGTAAGGGAAATGTAAACATGCATGGGAGCGGCATACGCCTCCTTAATCTAAGACGAGACCAACGACTGATTACGGTTCTTCACATTAGGATGGGCCAGATGGTTCTTATCTGCCGGCAAACTAAAGGATAAAAAGGGGTAGAAAAGAGCCGGAGAAATGAGAAAGCGATGTAGTTTTAATGGCGGACGGAGCGCGTACGATATCAGTACATGCAAATAAGATAAGACGTGTTTGTTAGGGAACATGCCATTCAGTGCGGGGTTTGTACATCTGCGCCGCTCTCCTGGACTTGTCTCTGTTGACTGACAGCGTGATATATTTCTATATTTACTTTGCATTTAAAGGGACAGATTGCGCTCTGACGAGAGATAAATAATAAAGGGCATGCGAGTCATCTGCTGGCTGAGAGATAACCACCCCATCCCCAGCACGAGCGAGATGATTCCATTATATCAACCGGAAGCCAAGTGATTAATACCACCGTGAGCTAAAGTGAAGACCCAAATCCTGCGTAAATAGGCCAAGCTTTGAGCGATCGCTTTGAAAGAAACTCTTTAGAACTCTAACCATCCGAGATCGGAACTTCCCGACACTTAACGACGACTACGATCCAGGGCTGAGGTATCTACAGTTCTTGATGGGACTTTAGTCTTCCTCTCCTCTGACTCCTCGCATTTTCCATGACTGGGTTAAAAAAAAAAAAGCTACGGCCAACAATTTGGCCCAGATCGCCAGTCCTGACCTCAACATATCCTAGAGGTCCATACACTCACTAGATGCCCCAATCTTGAGTTCTCTCAAAGAAGAACCTTCACTGTCCAGACAGTAACTCTACTGGGACACCCAAACTGGTATGTGTTGGGACAGCCAGTCACCACCGGCTTGGCTTAAAGACCACTTATGTTCAAAGCTTGTGTTCGGCACATTCCCAGATACCACCGGGACCTTTGTTCCCATGATGCTTTACTCACCGCGTGTTTAACAGAATAGTTCATGATGATGTAATCGTTTCCCATTGGCAGCCACGAGCGTAGAGTGATGACGTCGCGGTTCTTCAAGGGCTTAGGGCACTTCCCTGTTGGAGAGACAAAGCGGTAGAAAGTCATCAAGGGCATCTCGTTCCAGCACTCTACTCAGAGACTGCCTGGGCCGACAGTCACAAGCGAGACACTCTTCTCTAAAACACCCTGAAGACCTTTTCAGATCTCATCAGACCCCACTGGAGAGTTAAAACCGGGGGAAAAAATGTGATTTTATTCAAAATGTCTTCAGGATTTAGCCCATCAATTGGTAAATCGTTACTAAATCCACTCCACGGGCTGTGTTAACTTTTTAATGGGTCGGATGTTCTAGAGAACTTTTTAATACAACCAAGTATCGGACCGATGGCGTCAGAGGAATTCTTAAAAAGTAACCCGTTTATAATTGTTCACATTTACAAAGTTATTTAAGTATTATTATTAGTTATTATTTTTGCTTGCACTCTAATGATCCAATAGTATTCTCGTTTTCACTTACATGCATAGTATCCGATATCCGCATTGACCGTCAGCTTCCCGATATCAAAGGTCTCGATGACATTACTGTCCCACTTCTTGCGATACTCTATATCATGGAGAACGTCATAAAGGACTTCAGCCGGTATATCCTTACACTCCATCCTGCACTACAGAGACAGCACAGGGAGAGATGGTAAGTGACAGCAGACCCTGGGTCCAGCAGCTCAACACAATCATTCTGGTAAGCACAGTGATTTCACTATCAGATCACTGATTCTAAAATCACAGCACAGTGATTCCGCCATCAGATCGTCATGATTCTAAAACCACAGCACAGAGATTCCACTACTAGATAACCGATTCTAAAATTGCTTCATGCTGATACGAGTAGATCACTGTGATTCTAAAATAATAGCACAGTGATTCCACCATAAGGTTACCATGATTCTAAAATCACAGCACAGAGATTCCACTATCAGATCACTGATTCTAAAATACAGCACAGTGCGTCCACAATCAGATCACGGATTCTAAAATTAAAGCACAGTGCTTCCACTATTAGATCACCATGATTCTAAAATCACAGCACAGAGATTCCGCCATCAGATCACCATGATTGTAAAATCACAGCACAGTGATCCCAGTATCAGATCACTGATTCTAAAGTTAAAGCACAGTTGATTCCATGGTCTGATCGCCATGATTTTAAAATCACAACACAGTGATTCTGCCATCAGATTACCATGATTGTAAAGTTACAGCACAGTGATTCCACTATAAGATCACCAATTCTAAAATTGATTCATGCTGATACAAGTAGTTCACTGTGATTCTAAAATAACAGCACAGAGATTCCACTATAAGATCACCGTGATTCTAAAATAACAGCACAGAGATTCCACTATAAGATCACCGTGATTCTAAAATAACAGCACAGAGATTCCACTATAAGATCACCGTGATTCTAAAATAACAGCACAGAGATTCCACTATAAGATCACCGTGATTCTAAAATAACAGCACAGAGATTCCACTATAAGATCACCGTGATTCTAAAATAACAGCACAGAGATTCCACTATAAGATCACCGTGATTCTAGAACCACAGCACATTGATTCCACTACCAGATCACAGATCCTGAAATGACTTAATGTTGATACCGGAATCATTTCTTTTGTTTAGTCCATTCCAATACCACCTTACAATCATTCCAATATCCGGCAGTCAAAATATCGCAATATCATTTTTTTTTCTCAGTTATTTGAACATTGTGTGTTTCCTCGGCCTGAATATCAGCATTACAATTATACACATTATAAATGGAATATCCGAGACTCGTCTATATGAATAAAAAGCGAAGAACACATTATAAATGGAATATCCGAGACTCGTCTATATGAATAAAAAGCGAAGAACACATTATAAATGGAATATCCGAGACTCGTCTATATGAATAAAAAGCGAAGAACACATTATAAATGGAATATCCGAGACTCGTCTATATGAATAAAAAGCGAAGAACACATTAACTTTAAAAGAAATAAAAAAAAATGTTAATAGTACATTTTCTACCAAACTACCAGTAAATGATGTTATTAAAGTGAACGCATTCTTTCTAAAATGGGCTCATTCATCAATGTTTTTTGCCAAAGGGGCCAAATGATCCCAAAATGATAAGTAGGGGGCCACCTACATTTTATATTGCTTTATATTGATGACGTAGCACGTTGGGTATACATTGATTTCTTTAGATTTTTTTTTTCTCGTTATAATTCCTGTAGAATGGAATGGAGGCTCCAGACCGGCTCTGTCTAATTAATCATACAGACGAGGAATGAAAACAAGAGGCAACGAAGCTCAAAACGCTGAACTATCAGAAATAATCCAAATGAAGATGCCGGATCTGGAAGAGAGATCGGGGTCCACCGATGACCTCAATGTGTCATATAAAGAATGATGGGAAAAATTCAAAAGGGCCGACTTTTCGCAGGTGCCGACGCGATCCTGACTCCTCTCGACGGGGTGCAGATTACTGCGAGGAGGGCAGTCGCAGCGGGGCAGCTTAAAATGTCACTTCCAAATGTCACAGAGCTCTGGATCACGACGTGCTGACAAATATGAAAGGAATAAGGAAGCCGACGTGGTTCACTGGAAAGGTCCCAAACTAGAAGGTTTAAAGGGTTAAATGCAATGTTGGAAAGCGCCTGCTCATTGAGATGGTGGTGGTGAAGTGGAGTGCCTTTCCAGAAGAGGTGGTAGAGGTTAGTACATAGATTAGATCTAAGCATGCTTTTAATAGACACAAAGCTATTATTTACAATTATGTCAATTAAAGTGTTAAATAAAATCAGGGAACTACGAGCCTGCAAGTCTGACACCTGCAGCTTCCTCCTGTAAGAAAGATATCTAGATGTCTGTCACCAAGTTATTATATTTCTTCATTTGGTTAACTGCGTGTGAATAGTTAAATAGGTCCCTCATTCCTCCCCCGATGCCCCTCTTTTCTAGGAGCTCGGAATGAGGGTATCGCAGGGTTCTACGGCCCTAAAATCCATAATAACGGGTGCTGGACGGCGCGGAACATGACATAGTAGAGAAGATGGTTGTCTTGTATATTATTGATGTTGTGGAGCTCGGAGGAAGCTTGCCATCCAGCGGCTGTGTCTGCAGACACGTCACCAAGCTGACGAAACACGCGGAGGACATCATACGTGTGCGTGGCAGAACATAGCCTCCTCCTAGACGTCCAACAGGCGTGATCAACACTAGTCCAGGATCCACCAACAAACCCCCCTTCCAAAATAAACACCATTCTCTAATATGATCTTCCATGTATTCGGAGGAAGGGTCCCGTTTCAGTGTAGCTGCCCCTTTTGCCCATTATCGGCCCCATGGGCCGTGGAAGCAGAAGAGGATAATGAATCTATAGGATTAACCCTTACTCCTTGGTACATTTGTACAAAAAGGACACGGCCGTATTGGGAAGGCAGAGTCTTTAAGGCTGTGGAAAAAAAAAAACCCATAACCATCCACATTTATACATTTGTCGGGAACACTTAATAGTCATGTGACACAAGAGTGTCATTACCCGATGGCAACCGAAGCCCCCAAAATATCTACGCACGGGCCGTCGGAAACCTGCTAAATATAGCAGACTTATTAGAGAGAAGACGCAGACGTACCTGGAGGACTAATTACTCTAACGAGCTCGCTGAACGTTCGCAGCCGAGGCGCTTTATTTATTATGTACTCCCAACGCGTTTCAGGTTAGAAGTAAACATGTTGTTTTTAGCAGAGGGTGTCTTTAGATTACACTATCAATGAATGAGGTGGTATAGAGGCAGAATGTTCTGTAACACGCACAATGTGTGGCCTCCTCAAAGCGCTGCCGTATTTGTTTTGTCGGCCTCTACCACTTCTGCTGGAAGACTGTTCCACTTATCTACCCTTAGTGCACAAAGCTTACAATCTAACGATGCCATGTGAATTGAATATGCGTTGCTCGCATTTACACACTTGACGCGTCGCTGTGGCCGGCAGCTATATCCACTTGTATGCATCGTTTGTAAACGCAGCGCAAGATTATATTCGGTTTAAAAACCAGGATTACACGACATAAAGCGATTATTACGGCAGCGTCACGGTGATAGCCTCGGGATTACGCTGCATCGTGGAGTCGTATTAAATGAGTGCAGATCCAGGGAAAGCCAAGTCATGGCATCCATATCTAGATAGAGAGAGGAAAACATATTAACTCTACAAAACCCAGATCTACACAGATATCTGTACGCAGGGCGTCCATGGTCCAAGACCACACGCCGGCCATCTGTAACTCCTTTACTTTGTAAGCTTGCGAGCCGGGCTCTCTCCACCAAATGTATCGGTTTGTCTTAGTCTGTCAATTCTTGTCTTGTCATATCCCTTGAATTTATGTATTGTATTAAGCGCTGCGTAAAATGTTGGCGCTATAAATAAAGGATAATAATAATACTTCATCCCTATTACACTAGCTTCACATCTGCACCCAGACAGTATGCGAGAGCATCTCTCTCTATATATAATATATAAAATATATATATATATAAAAAATATAAATATATGAAATATTATATATAAAATATATAATATATAAAATATAATATAAATATATATTAAATATATAAAATATTACATATATAATATATAAAATATATATAATTATAGATAGATATTTTGCATGACGCGAAGCAGATGGCAGTGACATTAAACAGGACGCCCACCATTCCGGAGTCACCCGCCTTTATCCTGCCAGCTGAAGAAGAGAAACGGTCGACGGCCGGTGCCCCCCCCGCTGTGCCAGCGCCGGGGTGACTCAGACTAGAGAGACAGAATGTTTACGGCAGGCTGGCACCGTACAGGGCGTCCGCCATCTGCAGGAACCTTCTCTATAAGGGGCTATTAGGGAACGGATAGAAGATCTTTCAGAGCTAGAAGATTCTGACGATACGTTGAGTGTTTAGCACTTAAAGAGTTAAACGGAAGCATTAATATTGAAGTAAAGGGATGTATTGATCGGTTATCTGCTGGAGCCTCGGGATTTTCACGTAAACCTATTCATGTTCTAACGTGTATTACGGCCGGGGCCGTTTTTACGTCACCGTCGGATTTAACCCCTTCAGTACCGGGACGTACCTGGTACTTCCTGGTTAACAGTCACCGGTAGACCGGAACGTACCAGGTAAGTCTCCTCCAAAAAACGCCCCCACATCACCACAATCGCACAGCCTGTCTAAGCCCGCCCCCAAGCCCACGATCACTCCCACGGAGTGATTTTGTAGGCAGAAACAGCGATTGCAGAAAAATCTGCAATCGCTGTTTCAGCTGCCACAGGCAGCTTCAGGGAAGGGGGGGGGGGTAATGAATGGGTCCCCACACAAGTGTGGGGATCTGATCCAACACCCCCCTGCTGCCTGATCGCTCCATGAGAGCGTCAGTGCAGCGTTAACCCCTTCAATGCCGCAATCGCGGCATTGAAGGGGTTAATTCCCGTTTTTTTTGTGGGTTCTGCTGCTGCAAAAACGAGCCCCCAGAAGTCCTCTGATCAGTCCTGTAGGACTGATCAGAGAGACTCCTCCCCTACAATCTCCAGTCTATTGGAGATTGTGTCCCAGCTGCCAGAGGCAGCTTCAGGGACAGGGTTCTTCGGTCTCCGCATGAGTGTGGAGACCAGACCCCCCCCCACCCCCACCCTTCCTCAATTAACCCCTACCCCCCTCTTCCTCAATTAACCCCTTCAATGCTGCGATTGTGTATGACCCCCATCGCAGCATTGCAGGGGTTAATATTAGTCCCCACAAGCTTGTGGGGACTAAATATCAATCAATGCTGTGCTTCAATGGAGCATCAGCATTGAAAGAGTTAAAAAAAATAATGTAAAAAATAATAATAATAATAAAAAAAAAATAACAGCACTGACCTGAAAGTCCAGGGTGCTTCCAGGTCAAATGCTGGGCTGATCAGATCGCTCCTGGCCAATAGGAGTGATCGGATCATTATGGCAGCCCACGGATGACCCTGCTCTACAAAGAGAGAGGGGTCATCTAGGGTAATTATGAAAAAACACAAATTATTAATAAATGAAATAATCATAATTATTACCTGATCACTTGTCGGTGACATTTTAAGTCGCTGATTATTGATCGGTCTCCCTGATTGATGTCAGCGGCCTAAACCTGTCACTTACAAGTAATCTGATGAAAAAAAATATTTAAAAAAATGTAAATGCACATGTTCCAGTTTTGCCCTCATAGCTTCCTCAAAAAATACATGAACCATGCATGTGAGGCCGTGTTGGAACCGGGGGGTGTTGGTGAACAAAATGTGGTGGTTTTTTTCCAGTGTTACACATATGCTGTGCAAGAAATAAATTGCAACATTGAAATGTATGCGTTAAAAACGCAATAAAATAATTTCCCTGTGAATTTTGGCAGACATCAGTGAAGAAATGGCTGGCTGAAAACTGTCAAAACTACCCTAGTTGAACACCTTGACTCGTCTACTGTTCATAAATATATACTTTTATGGGGTAATTTACAGTGGGGGGGCTTCCAAAATGTCCCAAATGGGATATGGGCCCGGGAAACCAATTTCTGAAAATTCCAAATGTGAAAACAAAAATGCGCATGTTCCAGTTTTGCCCTCATAGCTTCCTCAAAAAATGCATGAACCATGCATGTGAGGCCTTGTTGGAACCGGGGGATGTTGGTGAACACAATTTGGTGTTTTTTTCTGCAGTTGCACATATTCTATACAAAATATAATATAAAATCTAAAGCAACATTGCAACATATGCAAAAAAAACCCCAAAAATATAAAAATACCTCAAAATTTGGCAGCAATTGGCGATAAAATCCCTGTTTGAAAAGTGTCAAAATGACCCTAGTTGTACACCTTGACTTATCTACTGTTCATAAACATATAATTTTGGGGGGGTAATCAGTATCTGTGACAACTATTGCAGTTATTAGACTACCATGCCAAATTTGAAAAAAATTACATTTCAAAAACGTGATGCATGCCTTGCAATATTTGCCCTATACTGGTCAAAATAGATAAAAATCCTGGCCATGTTGGGTGGTTTCCAAATCAGGACAAGTTAATGAATATATTTGGGATAATTTTTTCCCATTGGTTTAATGTGTGTACAATTTGTATGTATACAAAACTGTAAAAAAATGCGTTTTTTTTCATTTTCCCCCCACTTTTTCCAGTTTTTTTCAAACAAAACAATGTACTACCCAGCTTACTATGGTTTCAAATGAAAGCCCTACTTGTGCTGAAAAAAACAATATATGATTTGTGTGGGTGCACCAATTGATAAGAGAGAAATTACAGTTGAAGAAAGACATGGCAAAAACACAAAAACGGCTCCGGTCCTTTAGCGACACGTTAGTATCAAAATCCCGGTCCTGAAGGGGTTAAAGCTCCCAGGGCCGTATCCAAAAATCGGGAGTGTCCCGCGAGATCCGGGACTGTTGGGCGGTACGACTCAGTTATCCGTCTGTCGGTATCTGTGTAAATCTACCTGAGCTTGGCTGCAATCCTGACATTAGAACTAAAGCTGGCCGGAGGATTAAATTGGAGGAAAAAAAACAAAAAACAAAAAAAGCTCTGCCGGCGGCAGCGAACTGCCCTGAGAACGTAATCTCTTATCTCTGCCTTCCGTCTGCTCTGTCTTCCCAAATCATCTATTATTTACGTATAATGTATATTTGTACGCAGGGTGGGGGCGGGGAACTTCCCTATCCTGACGCTCCATCTTACTGAAAGTAAACATTTAACCCTTAAATAGCCTAAAAAGGCTTTTGGGGGTTTTTTTTCTCTTTCGTTCCAGATGCCCCTTTAAAGTACAAAGGAGGGGTAATAAAACACATTAACTCAAACGAAAGACTTTCAGAAGCCACAGAGCCGACGCACATGCGTGAAAAACATCAGAGAGAGAATGAAACGCGTATGATGGTTGGAGCGCCCCGTTAACTGTATAGATTTTACTTATTTACTGAATATAAGGTTTCTGTAACAATCTATATGTTATTAATGATGTATTTATAGTTTATCTGCAGGCGGTACTCGTATGTATACGGTGGTGTCCAGCGTTTACACCGACGACGTGTGTACGTGTCCAGAGATCGCAGATGCGCCGGTTGCTAGGCAGGAAAGATGCTGCTGTTGCTAGGTAACAGGAATGCTGAGTGCTCCTCTCCGCATCCTCATGCACAGTCTCCTGCCTGCGCATGGTTAACTCTCGCTGTGCTGCCTGCTAAAGGACTGGAGCATTAAAAAACAAAACAAAAAAAAAAAAAACACGCTGAATGATACTCAGAGTGGGGAGAGAGAGTGAGTGAGAGAGAGGGCAGAATAACGTCCAATCAAAATTCATAACAATGACCTCTTTACTGCCACCGTTTGGGCTGAGAGGGCATTGCAGGGAGAATCAAGGGGTTACCGTGGCCCTCTTGGAGATGTGTCACCTGGATCAGATCACTTACCTATACAAAGAGGGTGACTCAGTGTGATGGGAGTTAGACAGGAGACTGGAGATAATTTATGTGCTGAGCCCAAACTCTCCATCACATCTGCAGCCATCGATGTCCTTGATGTCACCATCTGTCACGTGACTCCGCGTGACGCGCGTGTACGTTATTCACTATTCCGACATCCTCCTGCCCCGCTCAACCTTGAGCAAACACTGACGGGTGCAGGCGCCAGTTAACCCATTCAGCGTCTGCCAACACATTCTGTACTTTTCCAAGGTCAGAACACAAAGCGTCTATATTTAGCACGTTCCCTTAGTTATTTTGGCAAATGGGGAGGAAAAAAAAAAAACCTTGGAGGGACAGCGAAAGAGGACGTACCTTCCTATCATAGATTACGAGCATCCCTGGGATATTTTTAATAAGAGATGCCCCTGAGATGTTGCAAATACATTAACCCTTTAACTGCCCGGCCCATACATTATATGGTATTTTATCCACTAATGGCAACAATTAAATGGTTGTAATATCTGTCCTGGTCATCTGTATTAAAAGCAGGGATTTTCACCTGTAATGTTCAGGCATTTGGTAAATCAGAGCTAGAGTATGAAGAGGACATCTCCAGAATGCACGATTGGGGTAAAAAACACCAAAACAGGGACTGTCCCTCCTAAACAGGGACTCTTGGGAGGTACGCAGTTTTTCCTCCCCCTGTGCACATCCATTATTAAAGAAGCTGGTTTCCCTTCTCGGTTTCTGGTCCAGGAGTGAAGCTACGTGTGGAATACATGATGCCGTCAGGGATAGTGTGAGTGTGTGTGCGGGATAGTGTGAGTGTGTGCAGGTCACACGGGGACAGATGGTCAGCGGGACACGGCGTGAGTGTAATTGGAAACGGCCCTGTGACTCCAGGGGCCACTAATTGCCTTCCGAGAGGAATGTCAGCTGGGATTAGAGGTTTCTGTGACACGTCGGGGCTGCCGCTCGCTGAAATTTTATTAACTACAGGGTGGGTGACGCGATGCGGTACATGCCATGAGTCCCTCCATCCGGCTTTTCTTCCAGCGTCCTACCCCCCCCCCCCGAAAGTATCAATAATGTGCAGTGGCGTATTTACTATCCAATCAGTGACGAGAATTATTAGACACTGAAGGAGGAGGGAAGCTGCAGTCTTGTAGCTTCTGCCAAAGGGTAAAATATCTTATTTTCCCCAATTTTTCAAATATTAGCAAAGCCCTTCATGCTTTTATGGGGAGGCCGTCGGGGGGCGTTATACTGTACAGATTAGGGGGCTCTTGAAATAACCCCAGATATCTTCGGCATCGTGTAGCGAGAAGTAAAAGAAAGTTCTCTGTCATTTTACTTTTTTCTTTAATGCTCCCTGTTTTATAAAAACCGCGTTTAGAAAGTTTATGGAAATACTGCAGTTGCCTAGCAATAGAGTCCTGTAAGTCCCTCCCCTATGTATTACATCACAGCAGTCTGTCTGTCTACAGTCACGCCTACCCGCCATTGTATGCTCACGCGTGTGAAGCTTTACAGGTCCACATTCACACAATGATGGCAAGCGAGTGCGAGTGAGTGAGGGGTTCCGTGTGATAGGTGTGATGAGAGTGATTAGAAACGTTTATAGAGATCACGGATGGGGGGGGGGGGTCTGAGATGGGCAGGCTGAACCGTGAAGACAGGGAAAAGAAAAAATGTCGGTGCGCTAAGCTAGTCTCAGGCTCAAATAATACAAATGTATAATATGAGGCCTACCAAACAGTGTGAGCATGCTGCAAATACAGTGTATTGGCTGTACAATGTATACAAAAAAAATACTGTCTGCGCTTCTCACCCTAATAAAGTTGGCAACAAATATATAAACATAATATAAATGAGAGGTTTTGGTTATATGAATTGGCCAAAGCATAATTAAGCTCACCCGCCACGTCAAGGCACACTCTCAATAGGGTGAGAACCTACTCTCACCTCCTACATAGTGGGCACACAAAGCAGTTTATACTGCTACCAAAACCAAATTAATGTGTTGGGGGAGGTGCAATTAAACCTCCTCCCATTTAACCCCTGGACAGCAAGCTGCAACCAGACTAATGAGGAGCCAACCAAAACCTCTCATTTATATTATGTTTATATATTTGTTGCCAACTTTATTAGGGTGAGAAGCGCAGACAGTATTTTTTTCGTATACATTGTACAGCCAACACACTGTATTTGCAGCATGCTCACACTGTTTGGTAGGCCTCATATTATACATTTGTATTATTTGAGCCTGAGACTAGCTTAGCGCACCGACATTTTTTCTTTTCCCTGTTTGCACATATTTGAGGTTGTTGGCTCCTCATTAGTCTGGTTGCAGCTTGCTGTCCAGGGGTTAAATGGGAGGAGGTTTAATTGCACCTCCCCCAACACATTAATAAGGTTTTGGTAGCAGTATACACTGCTTTGTGTGCCCACTATGTAGGAGGTGAGAGTAGGTTCTCACCCTATTGAGAGTGTGCCTTGACGTGGCGGGTGAGCTTAATTATGCTTTGGCCAATTCATATAACCAAAACCTCTCATTTATATTATGTTTATATATTTGTTGCCAACTTTATTAGGGTGAGAAGCGCAGACAGTATTTTTTTTGTATGAACCGTGAAGACAGACAGGAGTCAGAGGCCCGGCTGAAATTTCTTCAACAAGAAAAGACAGCGGAATTGTATGAAATTATAAAAAAGGAATACGCTTATTTAGGATGAATTCCATAAATATATTCTAAAGATCTAGGAATGTTGGGGGGGAAAAAGATTAAGGATAATAAAAACGTGATGATGTTTTCAGTTCAGCCAAAAGCGAATGACACCTTTAAGGTCTGTTGCCCTGCGTGAGTCACCGTGAGGCAGACGGCTCATCTCCGAGTGCGCTGTGATTGGCTGCCCCCCCCCATACACTCGGCTCTATAACCACAGGATAATTGAATCCCATCATGTCAGATTAAGGACAGTGGGGTTTTTTTTTTCCTTCCCAGCCAGGCTTTCTACTCCGGTTCATCTCAAATTACAAAAAGGATCCCTGTTATCCTTAACCTTTTCAGCGCCAAGACCGTCTCCAGCACAGGTGCAGATAAGCCGATCGTTTTATATCTCCTATTCAACTACTGGGAAAGTATAAATGATTCTCTTTGTAACAGGAATATCAAAGTAGGAATAATTGTCATTAATTTAAGCGGGAGAACAATAATATTAGAAACATAGAAGCTGCTGCGGGCAGATCGGCCCCATTCGGCCCCCGTCTAGTCGCCTGTTTTTCCTGCTGTAAAGACTCAAACCTTCATCAGTCGTTGGTCTTCTTGTCTTAGAAAGCATATAGCTCCTGAATCTAAGTACTTTAGGAGGGAAAAAAAGGAGTAGCTGCAATGTTGCACCGCCGTAAGGCAGCCGACATTGGCAGGATAGAGCGCCCACTCAACTCAACAGGAGCATTTTCTGCCATTTCCCCTAAACCGACCCTGGAGCCGCCTGGCGTTCGCATGGAGGATCGCGTGAAAGTTTAAAGGGACGGTAAAGTGCACATGATGGCCGAAGCGTCCCTTTAACCGGCAGCAGATAAAACCCACATCCGTGTTTCTACTTCCTGTATCATGGAGAGCTTCCTGTACAGACCCCCGGCAGCCCGGGCCAGTCCTTCACAGGAAGACATGATACTTCTGTAGCGTCTCCGTGGTCCGTCAGAAAGGAACAAGTCCGTTTAAAGTAACAAGAAAGATAAAGAAATAAACTCTTCCCTTTCTTGTAATCGTACGAATAATATCGAGAAGAAAGTTTTTATCCATAAATCCCAGGGCTCCCCAGCTTTTAAGGCACTGGAGTCGGACACCCCATACCTAGGAACTTTCTGGCCCCGGCTACTCTGAGCCCAGCCATGCGGGTAGGAGGTCCCCGCTGGTGTCGCGGGGAACAGGCAATTGGTCGAGAGAAAGTGGGAGGGGAGTGGGACAACACGGAGATTCCCGGTAGCGACCCAGAGACCCCGGAGAAGCAGCTCCTCAGCTGGAGTCGCCGGGGCGAAACACGGAGAAATGCCCATTTCTTAGAAGTATGTTTTTTTACTCTTAAGATCAGAGGGTGCGTCGAACTTCAAGAAGGGCGGTCTAACCTTTATTTAGACAATGACGGGCATTATATTCAGCGGCCGAGGTGTGTGGGGGGGGGTCAATTCCTTTCTACAGAAACTCAAACTTTCCTCTGTTTGCTTTCGGCCTGCTGAGATCAGTAAGTGTTCTCTCTCTAGACGGACAGAGATTGCAACATAAGGCTTTGGTGAAAACCGGCAGAACCATCCGGCAGAACGACCTCTGTATCCACTTATAAAATATTTACTGACCAAGATACTTCTTATTACCCAACGCTTCCTGCACTCCACTTTATCCATACGTCAAGCTGAACAGACCTTCACATCGTTCCTGGGGGGGTAAAAAAATTCTTTACACATCACAATTCTGCTGATACTTCATTGGGCCTCCTCTTTCTGTCTCACGTGGTTTGGTGGGTCTTCTATATAAATTTTTTTTTTTTTTTAAAAAGTGATTTTGGTGCAAAGCTTAACAAGTGGTCTCATCGCCATGGCAACCAAGATCACATCACTGTTCTATCCAACACAGTTCACTAGAACACTTTGGAGGACCACCATGACTTTAACCACTATGGGTAGCTGGCTTGGCTTTGTGAAACGAGTATGACGGACAAGTCCGGTAGGTCTCATCCAACCAGCCAATGGGATTGACTCATCCCGGCGCCATGCCGTCAGCTGGCTCGGTTTCTTGTCTTGTCTCAAGAAACTAACCAAAACTGGTCTTCTTTGTTAAATATGTCAGAACTTTATAGGATTCGGGTAACCCTGCTCACTGGCGGTCATCAGGAGGAGCCTTCTCGTGAAGATCACCGTTTTATCCTCAGGAATCCGACCTATCCGGGTCTTCAAAGCAGGCGGTCGAGTGTAACTCGCTTTTCCCGAAATGTTTCTCCCTCCGGAGCTTGCCGCCTCGCCGACCGCGTCACGTTTTTACAAAGGCAGATTGTCGGAGAAGAAGAAGAAGCAGCCCACGCGGGTTCACTCTGTTCCAAAAATACCCCTCCGACGCTCCGAATCTGGGTTAACTTACAAATGTGCTGCCGGTGCCGAGACGTAAAGACACAGAGAAGCCTTTCAACCCGTATCTTATCTCCCCCAAACCACAAAGCCATAGAAACGGATAATCATGTCCTTCCCGACACCCCTATTATCCATTCATCATAGACAGAAAAATTAACCCCGCGGCCGACCAGTAGCTCACGATTTTCTTTTTGCGCCACCGATGCCCTTCTTTCTCGCTAGTGGATATTCCAAATAGAAGCACTTATCAAAGCTTGGGGAAATAAGCTAAAATAGAGTTAAAAGGAAGACCGAATGGACCGAAAATAATATGAAAATGACTTTTCAGACTTGAGTTCGTCAATACGTCCCAAGTGTCCAGGTTTTCGGCAGACAGTCCCACTGGGAAGCTGCCGCACTGTCCTGCTTTTGTAGGTAGGGGGGACCAAGGGGCAGTTGGGGAGAATCCTTTGAGCCCCCGACCGACTGACCCAGAGAGCTATAGAACCAATGGAGGTCTGTGCTGTCTATATAAATAGAACTATATAGAATAAAAAACCCTGCTTGAGCACAGGTGACTCAGATACATATTTAATGGCTAGTTCGGTATGTGTCCGATGTGATTTGCTATGATTAATAGAAGACTGGTGTATAATCTCTTTGAAGCACAACTTTAAGGGTTAATATTCTGAGTAGGGTGATTGTATCCGTCAGATAAAAGCTATGACTAACCGCACCATACAATGAAGGACCGGGGGCCCGGAGATCACAGCGGTCTCCTGGAGAGGCGAGATATTTAAACAGCCGGCAGAAGGAAATAATTTTATCTTTTGTGAGCGCAGTGACGGCAATTCATACACAATGGGGTGTATTTACCAACGGTAAGAATGTACACGTAGTCCGTAACGGATCTTTAGGGGCAGGAACGGACTGCGCACTTGTATGGAGTTATATTTCAGCCTAATATGTAACTAATATGTATCACTTAGCTGCAACATATTAAATACATGTATGGAGTTACATTTCATGTGGTTCACCAGCATAAGTCACCAAAAGCATAGAAAGAATCCGGAGCGGCTAAAAACACTTTTAAGTAACTGTCTAGAAGAAGGAAACAGCAGTCACCGGTGTTACTTTCACACACGTTTCCTCTTTTCACCTTCCAGCTGACGTGTTCCGTGTATGTACGGCTGGGTTCCGTGTTCTGTGTCTAACTGAACTTCGGCAGAGACTGTGTCTGGATAACGACACTTGTAAGGTTGGTTATAGGAATAGCCCTCTACGAACGGGAGAATAAATCAGATGGCACAAAGATGGACAAGCTGTTTGGGGCCCACTTACAAGCTGTTTGGGGCCAAGGTGGCACTGATAAGCTGTTTGGGGGCAAGGTGGCACTGTGGGACATGTTTCTT
The DNA here is from genome assembly GCA_023333645.1 of Sceloporus occidentalis. NCBI lineage: Eukaryota > Metazoa > Chordata > Lepidosauria > Squamata > Phrynosomatidae > Sceloporus > Sceloporus occidentalis. Next base: position 2,592,835 of record JALMGF010000137.1, read on the forward strand.
GTGACGTCAGGGGCCAAGGGGCAATTTTGGCCCCTGGTTCCGATGACAACGCTATGGATGAGAGATGAGTATGTGACCAGCAGGCACCTAGCCAACTACTATAGGGGTCTAGGTGCCTGAGGGTGATGAGGGTTCTACGCAAATGACTGAAGGTCCACAATCTGACCAGAAACGTGTGAGAGGGAAAGGTGCGGAGTAATTCTTACAAATCCTGTTTGATCCAGCGCAAAGTCCTTTTATTAACCCGAAGAACCAGTTTGTTACGGGATCGGCACTTTCTCCAAATTCCACCAGCGGCGACAAAGCCGTATCAGAAAAATACACAAAAAGAAGCATTTCAGGTGAAACCAGGTACTTAACCCTTCCCCAACCTGTTACATAAACACCCATTTGTGGTATTTGTTCAGAGCTGATTAAGATGAGAAAATATGCAGAAATACTCAATTCTCTGGAATCACTAATGGAAAGAGCCAAGCAGCAGCCATTTCTCTGCATTGTGACACGAAGGCCCCCTACAAACTCGTAGTAATGGTATGGGCATAAAGTAGGTGGAGCATGATCTGATGACTGACAGGTAGTGTGTGGGTTTGGTCAAAATGAGCAGATCTGCCGGACACCCCCGCATCCCCGTCTGCCCAATACCCCCGCGTCCCGGGGCCCCGTCTGCCCGATACCCCCGCGTCCCGCATCCCCGTCTGCCCAATACCCCCGCGTCCCGCATCCCCGTCTGCCCAATACCCCCGCGTCCTGCATCCCCGTCTGCCCAATACCCCCGCGTCCCGGTGCCACACGCCCCCTCTCGCCTCAGGAAATCTTAACATCATGGGAAAAGCAAACACGACTTAGCGTCAGCTGACGGGAGACCTTCCGCCGACCCGCGTGTAACGCTGCATTAACAGACACAGATGTGCTGAGAGCGCCGAGCCTGTGCCTTCCTCAGCGGGCAGGCCTCGGAAGGCTCCACGTCGCGTAGCCCACGGGCAGGCATGTGCTGCACTCATGGCTAGATTGTTCTCTTAGGATGATTTGATGAGCAAAGGCATGAAACCACACGAACACTGCTTTAACTCCTAGTTACAGAACGCTTTTTGCCCCACAGGGCAGGTGTCTCGGGGCAGCTTTTGAAATGAATTTCAGCTTAAGTAGTCTTTACATGGAAGCAGAATGCCACTTATGTGCTGGGACCATCCCGACAGCACGCCAAACGTTCTGTTTAACCATCACACCTGGTACAAAGCTTTGGGCACTCTGGGCACCTATCTGAGCCCCGTCCGTCTCCTGCACCATTTGAAAAAGATCAGCAGCCAATCAGGAAGCAGGAGGTCAACCACACATACTATAAGTGTGTTGGTACCACTTTCTGGGACCACCTTAATGCATGCACGCAAAGACAGCCAACAAAGTTCATGAAGTTAATTCTGCAGCTACTGCATTTCCGCCCAGGACAACAAGGTCTAGGCCCACAGGTCCAAGGGGGTCCACAAACCGGGCGGGGGGGGGGGATTAACATACCCAGGAACACCCAAGAGCCCTTCCTTTTCTGAAGGCGGGTAGGCGGTCCCACTGATGCCGGCGGGCGGTCCCACTGACGCTGGCGGGCGGTTCCTGGAGGGGAAACAGGTGGGAAGTTTCTCCATGGTAACCCGGAGACCCGGAGCAGCGACGCTTCGCTCTGAGTCTCCGGGCGAATCCCAGAGAGTCGTCAGGTATGGCAATGAGATTCCGGTGCTTTATTAACCCCTAACGTTCCTGCTGGTAAAATGGGGATATTATGGGTGCTCTGTTATACATGGGGGGGGACATGTTTCTGCCACCAGGGGTTTGTAAAGTGCCAAGGGCAAACTGCCTTCTCTGTAACACGTTTATGCCTGCGCAGAACTACCGTAATTACCCCGCTATAGGTACCTTAATAGTTATTACAAAGGATTGAACGGAACATTCCGAGGAACATGAAGGTTAATTAAAGCAGAAGCGCCCCTGGGTCTGGTAAATGACCGGGAGGGGGGGTAGTCCACGGGCCATTAATCCGGATCCAGGAGCCGCATGACTCCATGATAACCCTTTCAGTGCCAATGCAGCAGTATTAAAGGTAATCAAACACAAAAAGCAGCTCCTATATACTGCATATGCTCTCCAAATAACGTGTACCCCCTAATTATTACAAAGGGGTCTCACTAACTGCGTTTGTATCAACCCTTTGATCTCATGCTCAAAGAAGATGTTGCTTCAAATATTTAAAGAAATGTTGAGTAGTGACTCTGCAAGTTGCTTAACTAAAAGGAGAGTAGATAAGTGGAGCAGCCTCCCAGTGGAAGTGGTAGAGGGTAATACAGCGAGGGGATTTAAACATGCATGGGATAGGCACATGGCCAAACCCCTGCAGCAAACAAAAGGCTAAAGGATAGGGGAAGCGTGTATCAGAGGAGATTTAGCTGGAAAAGAACATTGCATGAAGTCATACGTGATGTAGTAACTTCACGGGATGTGGGGTGTCACGGAATCCTGTGTACATGTCATTGAAACCGAGCCCACGAACCACACATAGTTCCACATGTATACACGTGTCACACGCAGATCATTAACCTGGCACACAATGAAGCCGGGTCACCGGGACACAATACACTGCAGCCAATCATACTATAAATTATACACGGGTCGGGGATCACGGACACGCGAGGATACAATACACCCCTGCTGGTCTGACGCTTAATGCATCGTCGGCACGGAATACGCAGCCCAGTCAGAGCTCCAGTGAATAAATCTCCGGCACACAACAAGTTAACTTGGAACACAAACCCGTCTCTTACAACCATTCACCATAGAGAGGTCCTTTATAAAAGCATAAATAACGTCTGTACAATAATAATGGAGCCAATGTTATCCGGGTGATGAAGGGTTAATAGGAATGCTGTATGTATGTATGTTTTGTATGGCTTGGCATGGGCCACGTGCTGCTGATCCCAGCCACGGCGTGTTGGGTATGGGGGGCTGCGCAGAGTTCTAGGCGCGTTGGGTATGGGGGGCTGCGCAGAGTTCTAGGCGCGTTGGGTACGGGGGGCTGCCCAGAGTTCTAGGCGCGTTGGGTACGGGGGGGCTGCCCAGAGTTCTAGGCGCGTTGGGTACGGGGGGGCTGCCCAGAGTTCTAGGCGTGTTGGGTATGGGGGGCTACGCAGAGTTCTGAGTACGGGGGGGCCTGCGCAGAGTTCTAGGTGCGTTGGGTACGGGGGGGGGCTGCGCAGAGTTCTAGGCGGGTTGGGTACGGGGAGGCTGCGCAGAGTTCTAGGTGGGTTGGGTATGGGGGGGCTGCGCAGAGTTCTATGCACGTTGGATATGGGGGGCTACGCAGAGTTCTAGGTGCGTTGGGTACGGGGGGGGCTGCGCAGAGTTCTAGGCGCGTTGGGTACGGGGGGGGCTGCGCAGAGTTCTAGGCGCGTAGGGGATGAGCAGAGTTCTAGGCACAGATTCATTGTATGCATTGAACAATAGAGCTTTGTTCTCACCTTGATCTTGTGCAGGGCTCTCTCCTCCTCGAGGATCTGCACCCACACCGTGACCCCCGACTTATTATACGTCAGGGTCCAGCCGGCCTCCGACGAGCACTCCGTCCTGAAGTTCTGAAAGTCCCGGTCATCGGGGATCTGGACCGTCTCCTTAGACATCTTGAGGGTTGTCAGGGGTACGTCTGCAGCTCGATGCTCTGCTGGAGGGGAAAAAGGGGGTCAGAGCGGGGGTCTCAAGGAGTTGGGGAGTGTTTGGGAGTCTAAGCGGCACAGAGGAGAGGCTGAAGAGTGGAGCTGGAGGATGAGACTGTTCAGAGCAGGTGGGGTATATGGGGCAGCAGGTGGGGTATATGGGGCAGCAGGTGGGGTATATGGGGCAGCAGGTGGGGTATATGGGGCAGCAGGTGGGGTATATGGGGGGGACAGGTGGGGTATATGGGGCACACGGGGCAGGGGGAGGCTGATGCTGGGAGCTCTGGTTCTAAAAGTAGAGAGAGGAAGAAGGTGGGGAGGACTTACTAGAAAGAGAGATCTGCTGGATATAATTAAATGTCAACTGCAGCCTCTGAGCAGCCACACAGATACAGCCTCCTACGGACCGGGACCCCGCAGACACAGCCTCCTACGGACCGGGACCCCGCAGACACAGCCTCCTACGGACCGGGACCCCGCAGACACAGCCTCCTACGGACCGGGACCCCGCAGACACAGCCTCCTACGGACCGGGACCCCGCAGACACAGCCTCCTACGGACCGGGACCCCGCAGATACAGCCTCCTACGGACCGGGACCCCGCAGATACAGCCTCCTACGGACCGGGACCTCGCAGACACAGCCTCCCCGGCAGCCGGAGACTTCTTTGCCATGTAACCCAGCCCCAGGCCAGTTGATCCGGTTCTACCAGCCAGGCAGGTGCAGCGGGACTATCCGACCAATCCCGAAGCTGCTGAATCAGCACTTGCCACCAGCGTGAGTCAGGAGGGGGCAATTCCCCCGAGGGCAGCTGGGACGCCCGGAGATGCGGCGGTGCAGTCACACTGCGCGGGTATTTAAACGGCAGTGAACGCAGTGCGCAGCCGGATCGCTGGGTGACACACGGTGTACTCCGCGCTGTACCCTCCCACCTCCTGCCCAGCAAGCGCAGCACACACCCCTATGCAACATCTGCCAGCCCCTGGGTCCTGTAACCCTCCGTGTTGGGCTAGCCAATGGCTGCAGCAGGATGCCCTCTGTTGGGGGCAGCTCTGAGCTGGGAGGTAATAGAAACTCACGTTTAACCCATGCCCTGCCAGCTGTGTGATGATTAAGGTCCCTCCAGGCACAGATGAGTAAGAGCCAGCAGAGCTAGCAATCTAATTAGACTGTTAGTATATAGAACTGCCAAGGGCATCCAGAAGGCTGCTGTGTGCTCAGACTCCTATCAAGCCCAGCCTGCATGAAGGTTCTCCATAGATGTCCTATGTTCACAGCCCTGATCCTGCAACACATTACACCTGTCTATATTTACTCCCCTAATCCTGCAGCACATTGCACCTGTTCATATTTACCTGCCAGATATTGCAGCTCATTGCACCTGTCTATATTTACTCCCCTAATCCTGCAGCACATTGCACCTGTTCATATTTACCTGCCAGATATTGCAGCTCATTGCACCTGTCTATATTTACTGCCCTAAAACTGCAGCATATTGCACCTGTTCATATTTCCCAACTGAACCCTGCAGCGCATTGCCCAAGCCATGTTAGCCGATATAAAACTGCAATATTTTTCACCTGTCCATATACACTGGCATAGTTCTGCAGCACATTGCACCTGGCCGTGACGCGTGTTTCATGGGACGCGTGTATTGGGTGTAGGGGCAGCAGGGGTTTACAGATGTGTTATGATCTCACGGATTCGACACGCGAGTGACAGTAAAGCTAAACCCATGGCTACTGGCATACCCGGGAACTTCATGCATGGGGTGGGGATAAGTGGGCGGGGAGTGGGAGGTGGAGTGGGCGTGGTCAAACACCACTCCCCTATTGGAGAATGAGGAACATGACCCGGAGACCCGGGAAATCAGTGCTGCACCCGGAGACTCCACGGTAAACATGGAGCGTTCCCCGCTATGGCCAGCGGCCCACCCAGGGGGGGCGTTTGCCCATTTTGGCCAGTCTAGGCCTGTACAAGGGATGACCCAAGGAGACAGAATCTGCTCGGCGAGGAGGGTCATATAAAACACAGAATCCTCAGGACTAGAATACAAACAGCGAGCCTGTCGGGGACAGAATTACATCTCAGCAGAGCTATTTAACCCCACGTTTACCCCAGCGTGATTCTTTGCAGTTTGGGGTTGCCCCGCTTACCGTGCTCCTGATCCACACTGTGTTTGACCTCATCTTGCTTGCTGTCAGCCCCAATATTAGTGGCTCTGCGGTCTTTTCCTGCGCGGCAGTCGGATCCTAACCGCGATTATTCTGACTTCTGAATGCTCCTCGCTGTATACATGTGCCCTGCCCTCCCATTTACTAAAACTAGAGGTGTCAAGGGCTCAGATGCATTGTAAGGAAGTTTTGAAGGGGGTGGCAGATAAGTGGCACAGCATCCCAGCAGATGTGGTAGAGTTTAATACAGTAAGGTAATTTAAACCTTCGGCTGAACGGGTCCAATGTGCCGCCACATTCTATGTATAAGATCATAGATTTAGAGGATTCGATATATATGTCTATATAAGGGCATCAATGTTTATTCTCATGAGAAGACATTGCGGCCTAAATTGCCTATAATTCCTAGGGAGAAGCGGGACTGGTCAAACCTAATAGGGGCAGTTGGGACGTACAGACATTTTAGTGTGACTTGAACGCAAAAAAAGCTGGATACTTTTTCCTGGTTCCTTCAGATGAAACTTGATTTATATTGAGACCCCCTGCTTGATTTATAGTGAGACCCCAGAGATCATGTTACATCGCAGGGGATATGTTTCCGGGTAATCTCTGTTCCCGGTGCTGCCGTGTAATAGCCGCGGTTTGCCGCTTTGGCGATGATCGGCTGCCGGCGTCAGATAATCAGCTTATTAGGTTTAGCCCCGGATTTATTCTTACAGCATCTGTTCAGTGAATACATGCCTCGCAGGTAAGGTGCGCACCTGGCAGTACATACAATGCTTCAGTCATCAAAGGACAAGAGATGGAATGTAAGGAAGTTTTACCTTACGGACAGCTTGGTAGATACGTGGAACAGCTTTCCAGTAGAAGTTAGGCCTACACTTAATTGAGTCACCTGCATTCAAGCAGGGCCTATCAACCACAACATACTGGGAGCAAAAACCCTGAGGGTTCCCATGGATGGCAATTATATATACCTGTATATTTATCGGGGTTAGAAAGTGAGACTCCCCAGCTGCCTCTGCTGGAAGGCAGTGCATTCGTGTGTACACTTCCTGTACCGAGGCTCCGCAGAACAGCCGAAACAGAACTCAAACCACATGCTAAATGATCACTACTTCATTATGGCCAAGGGTATACACACATACTTCCCAAGTGTCCTGGATTTCACAAAACAGTCCCAATGTTATTTGAGGATCAGCGGTATATATATATATATATATATATACACACTAGGGCTGAAACAACTAATCGATAAAATCGATAATGAAAATCGTTGTCAATGATTTTCATTATCGATTAGTCGAATCGATTTTTATCGATTTTATCCTTATATAATCCGACCTCAAACAGAGATCGGATTATAACACTAGAATCCAGATCCCCCGCAACGCTGCAGGGGACCCGGATTCCCCTCACTGTCGACCGGTCCCTCACTTCTGTCTCTCTCCCCCTCCCATACACCCCTCTGACTCCTCCCCCCTCCTATACACTGCTCTGCCTCTCTCCCGACTCCCAGGTATTTTGTGAGCCTCCGTTGCTGACAGGCACTTTCACTGCAGCTTCATAGAAGCCTCAGCGTAAGTGCATGCCAGCAACGGAGGTTCACAAAATAGCAGGGAGTCGGGAGGGAGGCACTGAGGCAGAGCGGTGTATGGGAGGGGGGAGGAGTCAGAGGGGTGTATGGGAGCCACCCTCCCCATACACCACTCTGGCTCCTCCCCCTCCCATACACCACTCTGCCTCTCTACCCGGCTCCCTTGTGTCTTGTGAACCTCCGTTGCTGACAGGAGGCAGAGTGGAGTATGGGAGGGGAAGGAGGCAGAGTGGAGTATGGGAGGGGAAGGAGGCAGAGTGGAGTATGGGAGGGGAAGGAGGCAGAGTGGAGTATGGGAGGGGGGGAGGAGGCAGAGTGGAGTATGGGAGGGGAAGGAGGCAGAGTGGAGTATGGGAGGGGAAGGAGGCAGAGTGGAGTATGGGAGGGAGGAGGAGGCAGAGTGGAGTATGGGAGGGGGGGAGGAGGCAGAGTGGAGTATGGGAGGGGAAGGAGGCAGAGTGGAGTATGGGAGGGGAAGGAGGCAGAGTGGAGTATGGGAGGGGAAGGAGGCAGAGTGGAGTATGGGAGGGAGGAGGAGGCAGAGTGGAGTATGGGAGGGGGGGAGGAGGCAGAGTGGAGTATGGGAGGGGAAGGAGGCAGAGTGGAGTATGGGAGGGGAAGGAGGCAGAGTGGAGTATGGGAGGGGAAGGAGGCAGAGTGGAGTATGGGAGGGAGGAGGAGGCAGAGTGGAGTATGGGAGGGGGGGAGGAGGCAGAGTGGAGTTTGGGAGGGAGGAGGAGGCAGAGTGGAGTATGGGAGGGAGGAGGAGGCAGAGTGGAGTATGGGAGGGGGGAGGAGCCAGAGTGGTGTATGGGAGGGGGAGGAGGCAAAGTGGTGTATGCGAGGGGAGGAGGAGGCAAAGTGGAGTATGGGGGGGGCAAAGTGGAGTATGGGAGGGGGGGAGGAGGCAGAGTGGAGTATGGTAGGAGGCAGAGTGGAGTATGGGAGGGGGGAGGAGGCAGAGTGGTGTATGGGAGGGGGGAGGAGCCAGAGTGGTGTATGGGAGGGGGAGGAGGCAAAGTGGTGTATGCGAGGGGAGGAGGAGGCAAAGTGGAGTATGGGGGGGGCAAAGTGGAGTATGGGAGGGGGGAGGAGGCAGAGTGGAGTATGGTAGGAGGCAGAGTGGAGCATGGGAGGGGGGAGGAGGCAGAGTGGTGTATGGGTGAGTTATAGGGGTGTATGGGGGGTATAATGAATTTCAGGGAGGCAGAATGGCATATCTGGGGGAGTTAGAGTGGTGTATAGGGGAGTTAGAGTGGCGTATAGGGGAGGTAGAGTGGTGTATAGGGGAGGTAGAGTGGTGTATGGAGGTATAATGAATTTCAGAGTAGCATATCTGGGGGAGGCAGAGTGTGAATCAGGGAGAATTTCAGGGTGGTGCAGGGCATTTATGTGGAGTGGAGTGGCATATCAGGGTGCACAGTGGCATATAGGGAGGTATAAGGCATAAATGGGGGCGAGTGGCATATTGGAAGTTATAAGGTATATAGGGGTATAAGGCATATCGATATTAGGCATATCAGGGGGGCATAAGACATATCTGGGGGTAAAAGGTATATCAGGGGGCTCAGTTGGATATCACTGGCCTATAAGGAGTATAAGGCATATCGGGGGCACAGTGGAATCTGGCATATAGGAGGCATAAGGCATATATGGGGCAGAGTGGCAAGCTGGGTGTCAGATGTGCATAACTGGGGGCAGTTTGGTAAATAAAAGAAAATATAAAGAAGGCTTTTTTCTCAGTTTTTATTAAATATGAAAAATAGTTAACATATGTCAATAAAATAAGAAGGTGAATAGCGAGAGGCCATTGCAATAAAGAGATGAAAGTGTAAATTGTACGTTTTTTATTACATTATTTTAAATTAAAAAAAATTGCATTTTTTATCCGATTAATCGAAAAAATAATCGGCCAACTAATCGATTATTAAAATAATCGTTAGTTGCAGTCCTATATATATATATATATATATACACTACTATCTATTATATACTATTACTATATATATATATATATATACTACTATCTATTATATACTATTACTATATATATATATATATACACTACTATCTATTATATACTATTACTATATATATATATACACACTACTATCTATTATATACTATTACTATATATATATATATATATATATATATACACTACTATCTATTATATACTATTACTATATATATATATATATATATACACTACTATCTATTATATACTATTACTATATATATATATATATACACTACTATCTATGATATACTATTACTATATATATATATATATATATATACACTACTATCTATTATATACTATTACTATATATATATATACACTACTATCTATTATATACTATTACTATATATATATATATATATACTACTATCTATTATATACTATTACTATATATATATACACTACTATCTATTATATACTATTACTATATATATATATATATACACTACTATCTATTAAATACTATTACTATATATATATATATATATACACTACTATCTATTATATACTATTACTATTATATATATATATACACTACTATCTATTATATACTATTACTATATATATATACACTACTATCTATTATATACTATTACTATATATATATACACTACTATCTATTATATACTATTACTATATATATATATACACTACTATCTATTATATACTATTACTATATATATATACACTACTATCTATTATATACTATTACTATATATATATATATATATATACACACTACTATCTATTAAATACTATTACTATATATATATATATATACACTACTATCTATTATATACTATTACGCATGTTTATCGTTAGTTGTATTTATTAGTCACGGGAAGAGGTAAGAAGGCGCTGTCTGCACCTGCCCTGGGCTAACGTTTTACTCCGGGTTTTGTTTGTTAAGGGAGGGAGCTCCTGAGTGCCACCTGCTGTATCCGGGACCCCCGCCCCCCCAGTACACCCGCATGGGGCAGGTACCTGCGCGGATGGCGGCCAACCCTAGTTTCAGGCTCTCTCTCTATTTAATGCAATGTGTATGAAGTAGAGCGTCGGAGGTCACAAGGATGGTAATCACCCCCAAAACACCCACTTATATCGGAAAATGATTTTATTACCCCAGGGATTATTAGAATTAACCCGTTTATAGTACCTTCCTGTCTCAGAGATTCACACATTCAGTCCCGATTCCATCATAAAAGAGCCAACCGGCCTAAAGACTGAATGGGACGAGTTCTGATCAAGGGGATGTGTGGCTGAGTGTGTGTGGCTGAGAGTGGTGTGTGTGTGGCTGAGAGTGTTGTGTGTGTGGTTTGCATGTGTTTAGATGCGCGATGTGTATATTTTGAGTGTGTATTTCATGTCTGAGAATCCTGTGTGAGTGTGAGTGGGGTGCAGTGGTGTATTCGCGATGGATGCTGCCCAAGGGGTTTTTCTTTTTTCTCGAGCCTTGCTTTATGTCTGTAGAAGTCTTCAGTAGAAATTGCTAGCTGCTGCGACACGTAGAAAAGGATGTAGCACTCAGTCTGGAGCCTTTTATATTCTGATTTAGTATCCGAGCACCCCAATGCTTTTCTCCCTGCTATATCACAGCTGGAATCCCTGCTTGAAAACAGGTGACTCCATTCAGAATAAGTCTATCTCCTATTAAATCATGGCGTCCCTAAGGACTGTTATTGGAACCATTTGGTTGCCACCTTAAGGAAGTCAATTAAAAGGTTAATTAATATTGATTCCTAAGGTCTTCTCATTTAGAAGCGGGTACGGTTAGGACGTCACCTGTTGGATTATTGCGCAATAATGCCCATCAGAGTGCGATGTAAGCTGCGCAGGATCAGATCCCATTGTGTGATCTAATAATAGATCTAATAATAGATGCAGTTACGATCATCGCGTTCCGTGGAGGATCAGAGTGATCATGGAGCGATGCTCCAGCAGTGTCCTCTTTAAAGGGAACCCCCCATACGCATCCCGCACGGGGGGGCTCCAGGTAGCCGGAGCCAGAGAGTTCCCAGGTATGAGGATCACATATGATGTCATAGCCCAGCAAGCGAGGACGGCGGCCGTGGAGGGGGGGGGGGGTAGCTCGGGGCACAGCCTGGGGCAGCATTCGTGGTAAATACATCATGACTATAATAGAATCTTAAAAGGTCCCGAGTTCCGACTTATCGCCCTTTAAAACAAGATCACCTTCATGTGTTTGGGGAGGAATAAATATCTCGCATATCTTAAACCCGTTTGGGGCTGTTTGACATATTTTAGGTCATCCTGCCCCGCGAACATCTGCTGAGATCCTCACATTACACGGAGATTACATTAATGATGGCTTCACGGAGTCACGGAGCAGAGCGGCCACGGAGGCGAAGCTTAAAGAAAATCCGGCAAAACGAACCAAAGCCCCCCCACCCCACCCGGCAGATTTCATACCTGCGCGCCGGCCGATCATCACGCAAACCGCATGACGCTTCCCGGCACGGAGCTCTCATGACATTTGTCTCCAGCTGGGAGGGGACGTGCTTGGATTTAACCCTTTGGGTGCTGGTTTCCCCAATCGCGAGACAAATGCCTCGACCGAACATGGACCCAAAAGAATGCGTAAAGTAAAGTTAAAGTTGCTAAAATCTTAAATGAAAGATCATTTTTAGCCGGGTCGCACCCTGTGCGATGACGATAGGTCCCTGTCTATCCTCATCTATCTGATTCTACCCATTGTACAGCGCCGCGGAATATGAAGGCGCTATATAAAATGAATAATAATATTACTATTTCTCCCTCTCCAAGTGGTAACGCTTAAAGGGGCACTACATCGATCACATGCACTTTAATGCATAAGATAGGTGAGTGGCCCCTTTAAATTGACGCGGTACCTCCATGCAGAATCTCATCATATGGATGTCCCCCTTTTATATGTTTAGAACTCTGTGCATAGCTGGATACAGCTAGCTGCGCCTCGTTGGCTGTAATGAGCTTCTGCGGTGGCACTGACCCGCGCCAGGGAAGTTGCCCTTTGGTCTTATTAGATGTGCAGAGGTTTCGATGAGGAATCAGCTGTGATTATAAAGATCCATGTGAGCAGCGAACACGCATGGGATAGACATGCGGCTCCTGCATCTAATACGAGATCAACCACTGATTATTTTAATGGGCAGACTAGATGGGCCGAATGGGGCCGATCGGCCGGTAACGGAGGTGCTAGTGTTCCATCTAGTGGCTGATGTGTGAATAACAGTCAAAGTTGATGCCTTCTTTGCTCCAACATAGAAAAAAGATGAAGGGCGGCAAATAGGCCCGGAATTCGTGTTGTTTAAGATGCTGAAGATGGGGTATCCAAAAACAGCGGCTTCGTAGCACTGCAGGGTCTCCGATGGAAAATTTGCTCCATCTAAAGGAGAGACCTCTGAGGTTCTAAAAGCTTATGTAATTTTACATCTTTTTCTAAGCCGATACAAGCTATAAACATTTATTAAATACGTCATCTTCTCTTGGATCACTAAGAATATTACCGTATTGGCTCGAATATAGGCCGCACTTTTTTCCCCCACTTTAAGTCTTTAAAGTGGGGGTGCGACCTATATTCGGGGTCTAGCGCCCGACATGCAATCGGCAGCGGGGTTAGGATACAGATCCCCCACAGCGGTGCAGGGGACCTGCATCCTACTCTCCGATACGCTCAGACAGCCTCCCCTGCCAGCACTTCCCACGGGGGGGTGCCGGCACGGGAGATTGTCTAAGCGCATCGTGCAGACGTGCCGGCAGCGGAGGTTGTTTATGCTCGCATCGCCGCTGCCGGTAAACGTCTGTGTGAACAATCTTCCTTGCCGGTACTTCCCACGGCAGAAGTGCCAGCACTGGAAGTTGAGTACGCGTACTGCGTAGCTGTCCCCCGCCGGCCCTGCAAGACCCTGGGGAGTCTGCACAGGTAAGTCTAGGGGTAGGGGACCTCTTGGGGGCAGAGTGGCAGCATATCTCGGGGAGGGGCACATCTCGGGGGCAGAGTGCATATCTCGGGGGGGCAGAGTGGCAGCATGTCTGGGGAGGGCAGAGTAGCAGCATATCTCGCGGGGGCAGAGTGGCAGCATATGTAAGTGTTTTTTTTTTTACTAAGAATTTTTTTTCTTTAAAAAAGCACCTAACTTTTAGGGTGCGGCCTATATTCGGGTGCGGCCTATATCCGAGCCAATACGGTATTTATTTTTATTATTATGTGAAAACGGAATGGAATATTTAAATGTCCCAGATTACCCCCGATCCTATTTTTACATTTATTTCCAATTTATTTATGAGTTTATAGAAGGATTTATTGTCGCTGAAAACCTAATTCATTATCTTTTATCTGGGATCATCGGTTTTAATTGGCAGATGTGACTTTATCCGTTATTCTCACTAGTTTTGCAAATATAAGGGGGTATAAGGCATATCTGGGGGGAGGGGTGGCATATAGGGGGGAATAAGGCATATCTGGGGGGCATAATGGCAAGCCTGGGGTAGGTGTGCATAACTGGGGGGGGCAGGTTGGCAAATAAAAGGAAATAAAAACAAGAAATGCATTTTTCTCAATCATAGTTTTTATTAACCCCTTGATGACAATTGCCGGTCCGGGCACGTCACGGAAATTCAAGTCGATAACGACAAATGACGTGCCAGGACCGGCACGTCATTAAACGGGTGCAGAAAGCGATCTATTTTCGCTTTCTGCACCGAAACGGCGTTGCTGTAATGCCTCGACCTCGAGGCATTCAGCAACGCCATTATCGGCACAAAGGGGCCATCTCTGGCCCCTCCCCGGGGCGTCAACATCCGCCATACTTTGTATGGCGGCGGACGCCCGTTTTAAAAGCGTTTAGGAGGCGATCAGGAGGCATCCAGCGACACCAAACACTTACCTGGGGATGGACTGTGACCGCTCCAGAGAGCGGTCACAGCCGCAGCTGCCGGTGACCTTCGCCATCAGCAAGATGGCGGCGGTCCGGGAAAATTCAATAAAGAAAAACAATAAAGTCTAAAAAGTTCGCTAGACGGTCTACAGACCCTCTAGAGAACTCTGGCTCCACTTGCAGGTTGAATATAGGTACTGCATTCAACCATGCAAGTCAATGGAGCTCAGCTTTCTAATCACAGTGTGATTAGAAAAAATAAATTAAAAATAAAATAAAATTAATAATAATTAGAAAAAAAATAGTAAAAAAACAGTAAAATGTAAAAATAATTTCCCACTGATGTCACTATCAGGGGAACCTTCAAGTTGAAAAAAAATGTTAAAAAAATTTAAAAAAAAGGCAAAAAAAAATTATATATATATATAAAAAATATTTTTGTGAGCAAGTCCTAAAATTAGCATATTAGCTTAAAACAATTCTCGCATGGAAAGAGTTAAAATACTGGCATATTAAATGCCCATGGGGTGTCTACTTTTAAAAAATGTATGATTTGATGGGGTAAATTGAATTGGCCGGGTTCAACAAGGTCCCAATTAACACGTACCAAATGTGGCCTTTTAGTTCCCCCCAAAAATGACAAACCCATGCATGTGGGGTATCACTGTATTCAGGAGATGTTGCTGAACATATATTGGGGTGTCGTGTGACAGCGGCATATACCAGGAGCTGGGAAAAATACACACACAAAAATACTACTGCAAACTTTGAAAAAATGCTGGTGGTAAAATGTGTGCATGCAAAGAGTTAAAATACCAGCATTAAAAATACCCTGGGGTGTCTAGTTTTCAAAAATATATGGTTTTGTTGGGCACACTGAAATGGCCCGGCTCAAAGATGTACCAAATAGGGCATGGGCAGTGGATCCCCAAATGCCAAAGTTCAACATTGAAAAATGTGCAATCCCCAAATGTGGCCCTTTTGCCCCCGAACAGCCAGGCAAAATCATTCATGTGGGGTATCACTGCGCTCAGGAGATGTTGCTGAACACATATTGGGGTGTTTTGTGATAGTGACATATACGAGAACTTTTTAATTCATACCTGAATTAAAATGTGTGTGACAAAACAAATGCAAAAAAATGACTATCACAAAGTTTGACAAAGACTGGTGGTAGATATGGTGCATGGAAAGAGTTAAAATACTAGCATTTGAAATACCCTGGGGTGTCTAGTTTTCAAAAATATATAGCTTTATTGGGCACACTGAAATGGCCCGGCTCAAAGATGTACCAAATAGGGCATGGGCAGTGGATCCCCAAATGCCAAAGTTCAACATTGAAAAATGTGCATGCCCCAAATGTGGCCCTTTTGCCCCCAAATCATTCATGTGAGGTATCGCTGTACTCAGGATATGTTGCTAAACACATATTGGGGTGTTTTATGATAGTGACATATACCAGAACCTGTTTATTCATACCTAAAGTAAAATGTGTGTGAAAAAACAAATGCAAAAAAATTACTACCATAAAGTTTGACAAAGGCTGATGGTAGAATAAGTGCTCGGAAAGGGTTAAAATACCAGCATTTGGAATACCCTGGGCTGTCTAGTTTTCAAAAATATATGATTTGATGGGGTAAATTGCATTGGCCGGCTTCAAAGATACCCGAAATGGCACATGGGGGGAAGAATTACCAGATTTGGAAAAAAATGGCTTTGAAATAGCAAAACGCTACCTGTACTTATTGCTCCATAACGTGCGGAAAAAAGCAAAAAAACATTGGGTATTTCTAAACTCAGGACAAATAGTAGAATCTATTTAGCAGGTTTTTTATTACCTTTTAAAAGATTAAAAAAAAAGAGTAAAAGATTTTTCAAATAAAAGTTAGAAACAGTCATTTTTTTCTAAATTTTTCACCATATTTTATACTTTTTTTAATAGTAAATAATATGATACAATCAAAACAATGTCATCTAAAGAAAGCCCTTCTTGTCCTGAAAAAAACAATATCTAATGTGTGTGGGTTCAGTAAACGGGAAAGAAGAAAATTACAGCTAAACACGAGCAGCGCAGAAATGTTAAAACGGCCATTGTCACGAAGGGTACAAAAAGTAAAATCAGCCTTTGTCACGAAGGGGTTAAATATAAAAAAAGTTTACATGAAATAACATTTACTAGTAAAACTTTTTTCCTATAGGGTAGTGTTATATTCAGGCTTTTAATTTTTCCCCCTAAATTAATATTCACATTTTGGGGGGTCGTCTTATAATCGGGCAAATATTTCATGATGATAACCAGCGTGTGTAAAGTGCTGCCCCCTGCAGGATGTGTGATGTATAAACTCACAAAGAGAATCAGTTACAGTTACATCCTGCCTCCTGCTGTTTTTCAGAAACATGTGACATGTATGCGTGTCCTGGGAAAATTGGCCAATGTGGTCACGCTACCATCCGCGTAACATGGGTTTAGTGTGACATTTAGTGTAGCGCTCGTTAAAAGTGGGAGGGGCTGTGTGTGAGAGGGTACATATCAATGACTGAGGGGTAGAAGGGGGGGTCTCATTGATGGTTATGGCTGTGAGTGATGGGTCCAACAACCTGTTAGTTGATTTAGACCTATTTCTGCTGCCAGCCAAACCTGTCATTGGCGGACAGCTCAATGTTTTATTATCAGATCATCTATTCTTCATTGATAAATGAATACTGGTGACAAAACCAGGTGTTATAATATATAATATTGGGGGAAATCCAGTCCTGCTCCACAGAGCTGCATGTGCCTATCATCTGCCAGTGTCTGCCTGCCCAGGGGCCTGCTACTACTACTACTGCTGCTCTCTCGCCGTCATTACTCTCGGATATCAATTCTTACTTTTCTAAAATGGGGGGTTGGACCTCCTCTGTCGGTGCCTCCCCTGTGCCCTGCCGGTGCCTGTCCTGTGCCCTGCTCTACCGGTGCCTACCCTGTGCCCTGCTCTGCCTCCCTTCCTTAGTCTGAGGAATGTTTGGAGAAGTTTCGTCCCGTAGCTTGAATCAAAAATGCCCACGACTTTGGCAAAAACAATACGAAAATTTGGACTGAAACTGTTCTACCAAACTACCTGCAGTTAATTCCTGAAATTGGAACACAGTGGTCCAGACATAAGTCTCAGGAATTCTGACTTCTGCGGAGAAGCATGTGCAGTATTTTAAAATAAACCTCTTTTCTAATAAAAATATTTAAAGTGACATTACCATGACATTACCTGGGATATTTTAAACTACACTTCCCAGCACCCACTGCGCCGGACATGTCTGAGGCACGCAGAGCATAGCGGGAATTGTAGTTTGAAGGACCCATGTTTTGAGCTTATCAGTCAAGCACGGACTACATGTCTCAGGCTGCACCGCGGCCGTGTCGTAATCAGCGACTGTCCTGGGAAAGTGAGAGGCTGCTCACGTTTTGTTTCCTCGCCGTGTTTGCTGCTGGTGTCCCGCTCATGTGGAGGTCCCGGGTGTCCGGGCTCGGTATCGCCCGGCTTATTGCGGCTCGCTGGAGGCGCTCAGTTGGCGCCGGTAGAGTCGAGGGTGCGCTGAGTGGTATTGCGTGCGGTAATGGGCAGTACTTACCAATAGGAGGCCATGGAGCGCTTCGTCTGCAGTATCACCGAACGGCCACTGGAGGGCGCACGGAAACTGTAATTCCCAGCTGCTGGAGCATGCGCTTACAGAACAAGCTGCAGTACCTGCAGTACGCCGCGGAGGGGCAGCAGAGAGACGGGCATCAGCAAAGCGGAGGCAAAAATGGGCAGACTGGGATTCCTGTGCTTACTGCTGCCCTCCTTGCTTATTGCTACAGCAGAGGACACTTACCCAAGGGTGAATATCTATGCTGCTGATTAGAAAGTGGGTTGCTTTATGAACAAGTGCAATACCTTTTACTCCTTAGATATGATGTTAGGCAGTATTTCTACACTGTTAAAGTAGTGTACACACGGAACAACCTTCCAGCAGAAGTGGTAAATGGTAATACATTGAGAGAATTTAAACGTGGTATAGACATATGGCTATTGTGAACATAAGACCAGAGACCGAGTCAGTTTTGTGGTTTGAAGGTTCTGTAAATTATCTTAGGAATAGTTAAACTACCCTTGTGAAATAGCCCTAACAAGGTAAAATCAGCCAGATGCTTAACTGCAAACAGCTGATTTTTATCACTCCCATCACTCCTGTGTTCCGATGGCCCTTTATCACTCCCATCACTCCTGTGTTCCAGTGGCCCTTTATCACTCCCATCACTGTAAATGCCTTCTATGTCACTGTGTCCATTTACCCCCCGCTGATCTCCATTACGACCCGCTGCTGCCAAGAGCCAGAGGCCGTGGTTAGAATTGGCCCTGAGCGTTCGGACCCCGGGTATTGATCGCCCTCTTTGTTGATGTGTTTAATCTCTGTGGCCCCTGCAGGTGAGGACCTCCTGGAAGCGGCTCGGACCGGTAACACCAGCGAAGTGGACAGGTGAGAAGAGACACCGCGTTTTTTTTTTTTGCATGTACTGGGGCGGAATAACTACATGTATGTACGGTGCTGCCTAAGTGAGCTGCTTTAACGCCGGCTCAACATACAGCGATTCAGACTTACATCGGTTTTAGGCCCGATCTCAAGCTACGTATTTGCAGACTGCTCACTCATATCCTTTATGCTCTTGATACAGCCCACGATAGACATGCGCGGTCACTTCTATAAGGATCAGGTATCGGGTGTAGATCAGACTCGACTCGTATAACTTCCGGTGGCGTCGCTTTGGGGTATTTGTAAGAACCCCGGGGGCTCCATTTAAATGTCCAAATGCTCTGCTTCCAGGTTGCTGGCCGAGAAGGTCGACCCCAACGTGCGCCACAAACTGGGATGGACGCCACTCATGGTGGCAGCGATGGGCAGAAACCAGAGGTAAGGGGGCCGCTAGAAGTGAAGTCACGAGAGTAACATTAACCCTTCGGGGCTCCAGCCTCACAAAGCAAACGCCAACACTTTACACATGGCTTTCAGGCAAAGTAATATATTTACTGAGATGGCTGACGGGGGGGCAATTTTCTGTCCCCCCCCAAAAAAAAATCGCATCTTTGCTATGAAGATGATCTTCGACCCTCGCCAAGGTTGTCATGTGACCCTGTTATTTTTTTTTCCCATTTAATTTGTAGGTATTTATTACTTTTTTATTTTTTATTTTCATAAATGAACCTTTTTTTGCACATAAAAAAAAAATTGGCTTTAAGATGCAAAACCAGGTCAGATCAGTACTGGAGGTGGCTCCCGGAGCTCCGTTTCGGACGGGTATGAGGTTTGCGACAAATAAGTCGGTTTCCAGCAAAGATCTCTAAATATAAATTATTTGAAAGGTTTTTTCGCTGCTCGTCTCCCTCTGTTGAGCCGCGATCCTAACCAATACATAAAAGGCTTTCCCGTCTCCCCTCCGTCTCCTCTCGTTCCCAGGGTAATCACCCCTCCGTGCCACCAAAGCCAAATGTTTGCGGACCCCCAAACCAGATTCAATTAGTTCCGTAGAAAGAAATCCAATTTCGCGGCGAGGCTCGCACAGTCCGCTCCGGTGACTTTTGATGTTTCGCCGGCCCTCCCTCCTGCCCTCTTCACCCTTCGGTCCCGTCCTCGGCCGAGTCGCAAGTTCATAAGCAACAAAAAAAGACCCAAATGACTTAAGAAAACACAGGATTAAGGCTGCGGGGGGGGGGGGGGACACAATGGGCGAGGATCTGCTCTCGAGCGGCACGGCCCGAGCCCCCCCCGGCGCGCCCAGTTCGTGTGTGGTGCGGCCTTTGAGATGCCGTGGCAAGCTCAATGCCATCAATCTCCCATCAAGGTCATCCCTTAAGAGGCTTTCGGCGGCCCGTGTTTGTTTACCTCCCGCGTCTCAGAAGTCTTCCTGTTGCCGTGTCCGCCGGTGAGAGGCCAGACAAAGCATCGCCGCCGGGGTGTGAAGGTTGTTGACTGATCCGGCCGAGCGTCGGAGCAGAACCGGAGTGAAAAGGACCAAAAAAAAGAAGAAAAATGGGCGCGGGGGGTCTATGGATTAGCGCCCCGTGGATACCATTCACTGAGGGTAGTTTCACTTTAATTCCCCCGGCTATTAGAAGCGGCAGCCGACTCATTGTCCACGGGGGTCGATACTTTGGGCTTTTAAGGATCCACAAGGTGTGAATTTTGGCCGGCGGGCTTAATTTAAGATGAAGGGAACTTTTGGCACTTTTGCGTCTAACTGCGGCAATTAACGGACTTCCTGGAAAAGAGCCGAAGGGCGTTTTGGGCTGGGTGCAGAAATGGGGGGGGGGGGGGTTGTAATAAAATTAGTTCTGTAGCAGGTTCTCCCCGAGTTCCAGCTGTAATTAATGAAGAGCTCTGAGCCGACCGCAGGAGGTGAGATCGATCGGCCGACGGGGCAGAATACGAACGTCCCCTCCGCCACGCCTTAAAAGCTCACCCTCGGGTCCGCGTTGGGGGCTGAAACCTCAGGTCAGAGTTAATGGGTAGGGACACAGTTGCTATTAAGTTTTGCCGTCCGGTTATTTTGTCGCGGTGTTCTGATAAAGCGCTGAGACCCAATTCCAAAGCCAGGGCTCCGTCTCGTGTCCGTTCGTTCTCGGTTCGGGGACAGCGCCTGCGCCCGGCGGAAGGGCCGGCATGACGCTAATTGAAGGCCAAGTTTCTGGGAAAATCTTGGAGCGTGGGGTAGATGGCCCGAGCCGCGTCTCACGCTGGTCCTCACCATAAAGACCCCCGTGCCCTTCCTCAGGCTCCGGGGGCCGCAGAGGACTGGAAGGTGACGGTCGATGGTGGGTTCGCCTGACCTTTAAGGTGTTCTGCACCTCTTTTCTGTGAATGGTTAACGCCTGCTACTAGCAGGAGGTACCTGGGGTATTTGGCCTCGTCAAGGCACTTTAAAATGTAAAACACTCACACTGTCGCTTACAGCCATTCTTACTCACGCTCTTACTCACACTCGCACTCTCTCTCCATGTTTCCCTACCTTCTCCACGACCGTTTCCATGTCCCTTTCTCTCGCCTCTTCTTGTTCTCCTGCTTCCCCGTGTCTTCTTTCTTGGGAAGCGGTCGGCGGAGACGTTGAGAGAGATGGCATTTCCAGAAAACTTGAGACCCGTGAGTGGCACCCTTGGCGGACCACCCTGGGCTACTAGAACAGGCCTAGCGATCAAACGATCGACGTCCCGCTATTATTTACTTCCAGGAGGGCTATTATTTAAAAGTTAGATAGTCCGTTTAATCCCGGACTATCCCGTCCTTGTGTTGTCCTTGTGACGTTACACTGGAGAAACTTTTCATCCACATGCGCTGTTCCGATACGTTAAACCTGCGCGCCTTTCCTGATTCCTGCACCCGTTACAGATTACGTTCCATGGTGACCCCATAACGCAGGGCCGTCCAACCTGCGGCCCTCCAGCTGCTGCAGGACTACATCTCCCATAATGCTCATTCAGCTAAGGGGCTGGCTGAGGAGGATGGGAGATGTAGTCCTGCAACAGCTGGAGGGCCGCAGGTTGGACGCCCCTGCCATAACGGCTCTTTATTAATAGAATACATTATGGTGTAGATGGTCTCTCTTTTTTGTGTGTAAATATACCACAAAAAAACCAAATATAAAATCTGACCCCAGTGCCATGTTTAAATAATAGTCTTTTTTTTAATTTTTTTTTCCATTTTATTAGCACGCTTAACACCCTCTCTATCCCCGTTGCTTTACAACCGTTTAGTGAGAGAAATCCCACGTCCCCGTTCCCCGTAACTAATCGGTAACGTGACGGATAAAGATGAAAAATGATAAAAAGAAATGAAAAGTGCGAATTAAACGAAAATATAAAAAGTGGTAAAAGTTTCAAACGTCTGGTACAAAAATTAAAATTGCTGCTCGCCAATCCAAATGTTTGTTAAGTTCCAGAGTTCCGCAGGTCTGCTTTAGAGCTCTAAGACCTTGTTCTCGGGAGAAGATGCAGAAATTGTTTCGGCGACCGGGTTTATGCGCGTCTGACGGCTCTTTCTCCCCCTCCCCCGCAGCGCTGTCAGGTCGTTGCTGCGGGCCGGTGCGGACCCGAACCTCGGGGACGAGTTCTCTAACGTCTACGAGACCGCCAAGGAAAAGAACATCCATTCTCTAGAAGGTACTTTTTGTTTCTTATATTTATTATTTTATTGTTTTCTTGGGAAATGTGCTTCGAATGAATGTCTAAAATTCTCTGTGGCGGGAAGCGTCGCGGCGCCAGCTATGAGGCGGGAGGTTCTGACATCGATATGAAGCCCAGATAAGTATTTGGACGAGGCCGGACTCTCCTAAAGACAGAGAGGGGGTCTGTTTTTTGGCTGGTGGGTAGGAAAGGCTCTGCCAGGGGCAGATCACCCAGGAGGGGCAAAACACCCAGGGGAGGCAGCTATCTGGTGCACCACCGCTCGATGATCAAAGACCCCCTCGCTCCCCCGGTATACGTTGGGTTTTTAATTCGTTTTTTGTTTAGTTTGCACCAAAAACCTCTATCCTCGGGTGACCTGAACACGACTGCGCCGGCTGTTATTTTTTTTTTGTGTGTGTTTTCCGTGGAATAACCGCATTTCCCTTGGCTGTGGGCCGGACGAGACGCGCGACATAAAAAGAATATAATATAGTCCGGTTTGCCCGCCTAGAGCTCTGCGTTCTTCGTAAATAACGCGCCGCGGGGGCACGGACTTATGTTTTATGGGGGTTTATCTGACTGCTGAATAATTCGGAGTTTATTGAGATCGGGTGTAACGTCTCCCTTATTCCTATTTTATGCCCCCTTGTCCGCATTAACCCTTTAGTTGTTCCATTACCAGGTCGTATCGCAGTGAATTTGCTTTGCTGGAGGCCGATAGTTTGCTTCGTCGTGTGCCGGTCACTAATTTACTGATCTTCCCCTCCCCCCCTCGCTCCAGTTCCGGAATTCTGTCTTTGTCAATGCACATCGGATATAGCCATATTGTTCCTACGGACGGTGGAGTCTAACGCAAGCTCTAGCATGAGCTTTCAGGACCTCGGAGGTCTCTTTTTCGGATGGAATGAGCGTTGAGGTTTCTCGAAATCATTAGGAGTGCTTTCTGTACAGACTTACGGGGGTCTCGTTAGACCACCTGGAACCGTCATACAAGCCAGAGCTGGCTGATGGTGAGATTAGTTCAGCCGAACATGTAAAGGGGCAAATGGGGTATTCTGATGAATGAGTGCAGAGAAGTTTAATGGTGACCCTGGGCTATGATATGCCGATTGGTAGGCCATTCCAGGGCTGCCGGATAACACAATCCCCGGCACATGGATAGCAGAAAAATGCAGACCCCCCCCAGTAACGTGCGTCTTCCCCACCCCTGGTTACTGTACATGGGAGCGCCGTCAGGATCCTGCGCGACATTCATCCCAAACATGACAGCGGTTATTGCAAAAGATAAATCTATCGCCCGGTAGAAGTGATTATCTCCCCGGTGTGCTAATAAACGGCACGCAGATATATTTATATCACGCACGGCAGAGGAAAGCAATGCCGGCTTTAACACGCAAACAAAACACGGCCGCTTTTTAATTTTTTTTTATCTAGAAATGTTTATGAAGCAAAATAAAAAATACAGAGAACCGGTTGCTACGAGAATTTCCCCCGCATGCGCAGAGACAGCCGCGGCTTAATTTGCCAGTTAGTAGCACTTATTTTTTTTAATAAATTATTATTGTTTTATTTATGTAGCGCCGGCAATCATCGCAGCGCTTCTGGAACCAACAGACTGAGGGGAACCTGATATGTTTGGGAGAGGGGCCTTACAATCTATTTTTTATGGGCTTTGCCAAAATCTTCCAGGTACTGAACAGGGTGAGAAAAACATTGTATAATAATCCAAATACCGTGATGGCTCTGTTATAACACGGCTCCACAAACTCCTGAATCCTAATGAAACACGCACACGGCTCCACAAACTCCTGAATCCTAATGAAACACGCACACGGCTCCACAAACTCCTGAATCCTAATGAAACACGCACACGGCTCCACAAACTCCTGAATCCTAATGAAACACGCACACGGCTCCACAAACTCCTGAATCCTAATGAAACACGCACACGGCTCCACAAACTCCTGAATCCTAATGAAACACGCACACGGCTCCACAAACTCCTGAATCCTAATGAAACACGCACACGGCTCCACAAACTCCTGAATCCTAATGAAACACGCACACGGCTCCACAAACTCCTGAATCCTAATGAAACACGCACACGGCTCCACAAACTCCTGAATCCTAATGAAACACGCACACGGCTCCACAAACTCCTGAATCCTAATGAAACACGCACACGGCTCCACAAACTCCTGAATCCTAATGAAACACGCACACGGCTCCACAAACTCCTGAATCCTAATGAAACACGCACACGGCTCCACAAACTCCTGAATCCTAATGAAACACGCACACGGCTCCACAAACTCCTGAATCCTAATGAAACACGCACACGGCTCCACAAACTCCTGAATCCTAATGAAACACGCACACGGCTCCACAAACTCCTGAATCCTAATGAAACACACACAAAAAAAAAGACCTGAATATAAGACGACCCTGTTTGGGTGAAAAACACTGTTCTTGCTTTTGTTGCGCTCACCCTCTCATTCATTCTCTCTCTCTCTCTCTCTCTCACACCCTGACTCGCTCTTACACTCTCATTCACACTCTCACAACCTGACTCGCTCTCGCACTCTCATTCATTTACTCACCTCCTACCCTCTCCGCTGAACGCTTCTGTGTCCATGTCTCCTTTCTCGCAGCTCTGCTTCTTCTCTTGCCTCTTTTAGTTCTTCTGTCTTCTTTCTTCGTCCGCTTCTCCCAGGTATCAGCTCTGTTATCCATAGACTTCCGCAAAAAGGGCGGAGCCTCCGCGCAGACACTCTCCCCGGATTGGAGGAACAGGGGAGAGACCGTCCCTGTTGTGCGCATTGTGGCTCCGCCCTTTCGCTAAAGTACTTCAAGAGACCAGAATATTGCAGATGGAGAGAGGTGCAGAGACATGAGAGAGCATGAGTGTGAGTGACAAGACCACAGGCTTAATCGGCTGTGTAGAGGTGCTGCGGGGAAACCTTGATTTTAAGACAAGCTAATTTTCTAATCCCCCAGAAAAAACCTCTTATAATAGAGCAACTATCACTCCTGTGTTCCAATGGCCCTTTATCACTCCCATCACTCCTGTGTTCCAATGGCCCTTTATCGCTCCCATCACTCCTGTGTTCCAATGGCCCTTTATCACTCCCATCACTCCTGTGTTCCATTGGCCCTTTATCACTCCCATCACTCTTGTGCTCCAGTGGCCCTTTATCACTCCCATCACTCCTGTGCTCCAATGGCCCTTTATCACTCCCATCACTCGTGATCCAATGGCCCTTTATCACTCCCATCACTCCTTTGCTCCAATGGCCCTTTATCACTCCCATCACTCGTGATCCAATGGCCCTTTATCACTCTCATCACTCCTGTGTCCCAATGGCCCTTTATCATTCCCATCACTCCTGTGTCCCAATGGCCCTTTATCACTCCCATCACTCCTGTGTTCCAATGGCCCTTTATCGCTCCCATCACTCCTGTGTTCCAATGGCCCTTTATCACTCCCATCACTCCTGTGTTCCATTGGCCCTTTATCACTCCCATCACTCTTGTGCTCCAGTGGCCCTTTATCACTCCCATCACTCCTGTGCTCCAATGGCCCTTTATCACTCCCATCACTCGTGATCCAATGGCCCTTTATCACTCCCATCACTCCTTTGCTCCAATGGCCCTTTATCACTCCCATCACTCGTGATCCAATGGCCCTTTATCACTCTCATCACTCCTGTGTCCCAATGGCCCTTTATCATTCCCATCACTCCTGTGTCCCAATGGCCCTTTATCACTCCCATCACTCCTGTGCGCCAGTGGCCCTTTATCACTCCCATCACTCCTGTGTTCCATTGGCCCTTTATCACTCCCATCACTCCTGTGCTCCAGTGGCCCTTTATCACTCCCATCACTCCTGTGTTCCAGTGGCCCTTTATCACTCCCATAACTCCTGTGTTCCAGTGGCCCTTTATCACTCCCATCACTCCTGTGCTCCAGTGGCCCTTTATCACTCCCATCACTCCTGTGTTCCATTGGCCCTTTATCACTCCCATCACTCATGTGCTCCAATGGCCCTTTATCACTCCCATCACTCCTGTGCTCCAATGGCCCTTTATCACTCTCATCACTCCTGTGTCCCAATGGCCCTTTATCACTCCCATCACTCCTGTGTCCCAATGGCCCTTTATCACTCCCATCACTCCTGTGCTCCAGTGGCCCTTTATCACTCCCATCACTCCTGTGCTCCAGTGGCCCTTTATCACTCCCATCACTCCTGTGCTCCAGTGGCCCTTTATCACTCCCATCACTCCTGTGTTCCATTGGCCCTTTATCACTCCCATCACTCCTGTGTTCCAATGGCCCTTTATCACTCTCATCACTCCTGTGTTCCAATGGCCCTTTATCACTCTCATCACTCCTGTGTTCCAATGGCCCTTTATCACTCTCATCACTCCTGTGTTCCAATGGCCCTTTATCACTCCCATCACTCTTGTGCTCTAATGGCCCTTTATCACTCCTGTGCTCCGATGGCCCTTTATCACTCCCATCACTCCTGTGCTCCAATGGCCCTTTATCACTCCCATCGCTCCTGTGCTCCAATGGCCCTTTATCACTCCCATCACTCCTATGTTCCAATGGCCCTTTATCACTCCCATCACTCCTGTGCTCCAATGGCCCTTTATCACTCCCATCACTCCTGTGCTCCAATGGCACGTTGTGTTCACTGATCCAAGTTTAAGTTTAAAAGGCTGTGATTGATGGTTAGAAACCCTTTTGCGATTGTTACAACCAGAAATCTCCTTTGGAACAGTAAAGTGTGTATGTATATGTGTGTGTGTATATATATATATATAATAAAACCTTTGTACGGTGGTTTATGTGGTTCCATCTATTCGGGGCCTTCCTGTTTATTTCCTGTTAGTTGATGACATGAAGCCTCAGACATAGAAGTTCATGCAGTTTGCTGAACTTCTTTGGAAAAGATGGACCCCATCTAGTCGCCCGTTTTTTAATGCTGTAACGACCTTAATCAGTCGTTGGTCTCGTCTTACGTTCAGGAGCCGTACGCCTATCCCATGCATGTTTAAATCCTCCGCTGTATTACCCTCTACCGCTTCTGCTGGGAGGCTGTTCCACTTATCTACTACCCTCCCAGTAAAGTAAAAGACAGAAGCTTAATGTTATTGATACATTTTGCTCTGCAATCTCTTTATTAGAGAGTAACTAATGAGTAAGATCCTAATCCTGCATCGTTAGAGTGTCAGCTCTGTGGGGCGCCCCCCCCCCGTAGAACATACTGTATTTGGATACTAGTGTAAGCCCAAAGGAGGGGGGGGCTTGTTGTCGTGTCTCTCGCCCGCTCGCACATATTTATATTTCATAAAACCGGAGCGTCAGGAGAAATATATTGCAGACGTCTTGGGGGGCCGGCAGCGAGCTGAAACGTTCCAGGCTTGGCGGTGATGGATGGGGGGAGAGGCTTCCCCTGACGCTTTATCGAGTTTCCCATCATAATGTCTCGCTCCGGCATCTCTTACAGATGATGGCTGAGCTGTCACGGCGGCGAGGGAGGGCGCCGGGAAGAGACACGCGCCCCCCCGTAATAAGAAAGCTTTAATCTCATCACCGCACTCCTGCCTAGTATCTCAAATTCATCTTCCCTGACACGCAGCACTCATCCTGCCGCCGCCGCGCAAGCGCTGCGCATTAACCCCGTCCGTGCTGCCGGGGACAGCGTATTTCTCTTAGTACCAATAATTACTATTTTTACTTATTTATTGCTTTATTTATTGCTTTATTTTATTTTTTTAATCTGCCGTTCCGGTTTAAGGTGCCGGGATGATCCAAGACAACCGATATAAAGCCGTAAATACTCCGGGCGGCTCCTTGAGGTTGTAACAGAGCTGTAAATGCAGAAAAAAGGACCCTAATACGTAACATTTTAATAGTAATATAAATTTTTTATTTATTTTTCGTTTATCTTGGGCACTTTATTGGCCGTTTAAAAAAAAATAATAAATAAATAAAAATAGTAACCTAAACAGCTATGAATTTGATTGATACATTTAGCAAGCAAATACATAGGTCGAAATGTGCGGACACACACACACACACACAGACGCACGCGCGCGCATGCACGCTGAAAGCAAAGAAACTTACGTTATGATACGTTTTGACACGTTTTATAGCAGTTTGAGGACACATAAAACCCACATTTTTGTCAGTATCCAAAGCCGGGCTTTCTTATGAAGTCTTATTATCAGTCGCTTTACCCCCAGGGCAGCGGATTGTGCCCCGGCGTACTCCGCACACGGGGGGTGGGGGTAACTTCGCCATGTTAATGTACCGCTAAGAACATACAGATCACGCGCCATGTCCGTGGGTGATGTCCTCTAATTTAACCCCTAATAATTCCAGCATTAGAGGCGTTAACCCTTGCTCTCCCGGACAGGAGTTGTGGGAGTAGTTTTGGCATTGGCCGACTGTCCGTGGCTTGTGTCGCCTGGCTGTGCCGTTAATAGGGTCTCCGCTCCTTGTTGCCCTCCATGGGGGTAATTAGTAAACATCAAACCTAGCGTGACGTTTGAGAAGTGGTCCATTGACTTGTTCTTGCTGATCGGACCCTTCCACTGGTTGCTATGGTGATAAGACTATTTGCCCGAGAGTCACTTTTTAAACCCACCCTCCCCATACATCCCCTAGTATCGCTGTTCCCGTTGGGGAGATGTACTAAGGAGCAGTCCGACGAGCAGTCGCTTCTCCATGTCTGCACACTTTGGTGCAAAGAAAAACCTTTGTATCCCCTCCCCCGCCCCGGTTAGGGGCTTATTAACCAAAAAGGGAGTTAGCAGGAGAGTTGCTGTTTCGTTTCCGTGACTTCCCTTTACATCACGCAGCGCCAACCGGTGAGGTTTTTTTTACCCAACTTCCCTTTACATCATTGAGGGCCACCAATGGAGTGTCAAGTCCAAGAATAGCTTGGAGGGCCCTGTATAAAGCATATTTCAATCTGCTTTTGATTGATCTATACATTATACAGGGCCAGCTCATTGTCGTATTGTAGCCAGAGCTTGTCACTTTATAACCATCTCAGGGAGCGGGACCTTTACGTGGCGCGCCCCTCGGAGGCAGTCACCTTCTCTGCCGGGAGTCCGGTTTGGAAGGATCACTGAGTGTCCGTGACCCGTTTGGGGTTAAAGGCCGCGCCCGGCCAGCCCCTCCAGGCTGGAATCTAATGATTTTTCAGAGTCCTGATCACCGCTTAATGTTCTTGGCCATTAACACTGTTCCCATTGTACAGCTCCGCACAATATGATGGCGCTATGGAGATCAATTAATCAGCAATTCAGACCCTGCCAGGGGCTCTCCTAATACCAAGTGAGCCCGGGGCAGGGCCGACCGTATCCATTTAACCCTAAAAGAAACCTTTTGCTTATGCCCGGGCACGCTTTATTCTCTCCAGCCACCTGTGCTGGTTGGCGTTTCCATGCGTCCATAACGGGGTCCCTACTCACACGTTTGATGTCATATATCGGTTATTCCCGAGTGATGGTCGGTATGAATGGCCGCGCTCTCTTAATGCTCTGTTCTGCTTTTCCTTGCAGTGCTTGTGACGCGGGAGGACGAGTTCAGTAACCGGCTGAACTCCCGGGCGAGTTTCCGCGGCTGCACCGCGCTGCATTACGCCGTCCTGGCCGACGATTACGCTACGGTCAGGGAGCTGCTCGAGGGAGGTGAGTGCCGCTCGGCCCATAATATATATATATAATATATATAATATACCGCCCGGGCCCCAGCTATACGGATACAGGTCATGTAATAAGTTGTTTTAGGAGACGTCCCCTTGTTGCCGGCAGCGGCTCGGGGTCCATTGATTGCCGAGTGTATACTTGGAGGCCGAGGGCTGCGCTATATACCGGATGATAGATCTGTCTCATTACGGTGACATCATAGCCGGCCGGCGCGCACTAAGGGAAATCAATGGATCCTGTCCGCGCAGGGCCGCCGGCACTCTGCCCAGATTAAAGGTGCTCTTCCCTTAACCGCTACGAATACCCCGCTAATGAGCTCCATCACAGAAGCGTGTGTTTAGGTGACAGGTTAACACAAAGCTCTTTGTCTTTCTACATCATCGGTACGAGGTGACAGGCAGTGTGTTCTGTGCTGTACCACAGGATCACAGCCGGGATCAGGAGCCGCATTTGGAAAGCGGTAGCGTGTAGCAGGATAGGATTCACGTTTCTTTTACGTCTCTGACTTTAAATCTCAGAAAGGATCATCGGACCTTCCCTTTACAGTAATCCAGTGGGAAAAATATAGATATTTTTGTGTATTTTTTTTTTAACCACTCTTTCAAAAAAAGTTGATTTTCTTTGTATATTTTTGATATTTAATTATATATAATTTTTTTATGAAACTTTTTTTAATCTTATTTATTAGTAGCATCGCCAAAGAGTATCCATATGGGTTCAGATGATGTTACACGTGATGTTACACGTGATGTTACACGTGATGTTACACGTGATGTTACACGTGATGTTACACGTGATGTTACACGTGATGTTACACGTGATGTTACACGTGATGTTGCGTGTGTTTCACATTGGTTACAAGGAAACTTTTTTTTTTCTGAAGAATCATAAAAAATAAAGAATTACCTGCTGCGGGCTTATTGAGTAAATCTGGGCAGGGTGCATCGTGGGAGCTGCAAAGCTCAGGCCGGGTTAAGAGTCCTATGGCTGCGAGGTGTAATATGATGTATATAGCGCAGCGCCGCGGTGGTCGGTATGGTGTCACTCGGCGGGCAGACTTCATCGCGCTTTATATGGTTTTAATCATCGCCTGCAAAATTTACAGCACCGCAAAAGGGATCGATACGGAGTTTATAACCACGTGCCGAGCCTGAAGCAAACCGCGTGACCGGGTTAACCCACGCCACACAGATCAGATAAAACGCGGAAGTATGCTTTGCAGACAGTTAGTTATGGAGACCAAAGATCGTAAACACACCCGGGATGGGGGGCTGTCTGCTCGTTCCTGCTCCTCGCCTACTTTTAAGGGGTTTATGGCACCACTCTGTAGCTGCCATCGCTAATTTCTAGCTCCACCCCCTTATGAAGCCACTCCCCCAGGAGACAGGGAAGTATACGGTGGGTTAAAAGGAGCCGTCGGCCCATTCTCGTTAAATTAGGATTCCTGGGTATCTCGGGCCATGTCGTTCCCGAAAGTCCGTTCCTTCACCCGATTAGGGTATCTGGGTGCTGGCGGGTTCCTCCTCGCTTCCTGTGCCTATTTCCCAAATGGGAATCGTTGGCACCTTTCTGGTCGGGCCCCTGGTGTGACCTTCCCCGGGTTCAAGCCTATCGGGCCGCATTAAATGAACGCCCGTTCACAGCCCGGTATGCGTCCTGCGCGTTTACCCAGACTTTTACTCCAAGACCCGGAACGTCTGCTCACCGATACGAAGCACAACGCGGTCCCTGAAGATAGTTTTCGGTGGGACGGTGGGACGGGTCCTCACTGCAGGAGACCCCAGAAGATTTGGCCCTCCCTTGTTCCGTCCACATGGGGAAGGCAGAGGCTCCATATCCCCCCTGTAGGGAAAAATATAGGTCAAGTACCCCAAAACAAATAATACGGGTCATGTGACAGAAATTCAGTGATTATTGGGGTGGAATTTACCTGTTTTACACGAGCTTTATTTAATCCCGTTGGGTGTATGTTTGGCTCTCGGATGATTATGATTCATGTAACGAGTGGTTACGATTTAGTTAGAATTCCACGTATCTTTCCATCTCTGACATCCACCAAGAGCATAACCTTTCACTGGCGATCTTTATATAATATATACGAGGCTCGTATCGCTTTGGGGAGTTCCAGGTGTGGCTGGGCTCCAACTCCAATCACCCTCAGCTAGCCGGCGGTTAGCCACCAATGAAGCGATAACAATCTATTATAATACTTTTTAAGTTAATTTCCCAAAACCTTCATACTTTAATACAATTTATTATTAGTATTATATATATATTTATATGGCGCCATCATATTCCACAGCGCTGTACAATTTCTTGCGTAAAACACTAAATCACTACTCCCAATATAATCAGTGTTTAAAAATCACAATTTAAGAGACCGACTGGTGCAATAATTTACCCGCAGATCAATTGCACGCTTATTATTTCCAGTTTAATATCAGCTGCCTCACTTTATCATTCCTTCGGGTCAATAGTGTGAGCAGGTCGTGTATATTTTAATTGGGCTTTTTTTCCCTCTTTTTTTATGAATTTTTTTTGCTGTTTGATAAATCGGATGTATTGCACTCCGATTCCACGTATTGACGGATTTCGGCATATTGTGGCGAGCAGCTGCCGCGGTTAATAATTCATCTTTATAGCGCGTTCCTAGTTTGCGCCAGAAAACCAAACAATTTTGCTATTTTTTCATTGAACTGTTTTGGGTGTATTTTGTATAAAACCTCTCGGTTCTCTTAAAGCTGGATAGGCTGTCATTTTCTGAGTTTAAGCGAGCTGAGTAAGGCTGACGGCAGTGGATTAGCTCGTATAGAACGAGCGAGGCTTAATGCTAATGATTTAGCTCGCCTAGAGCCTGTGAAAGCCTGCCTTCTAGCGATTCAATTTGTTCGCTAATCATTCCCTTCTTCCGATTGCTCATTTTTGCTCAGCGTAATGCTACGGTTAGGCTCACTCGGAGCAAGCGAGTCTGATGGCTAATGATTTGACTCACTCGGTGCGAGCAAGCAAGGCTGACGGCTAACGATTAGGCTCACTTGGAGCGAGCAAGACTGACGGCTATCTGTTTGACTCACTCGGTGCGAGCGAGGCTGGCGGCTAACAATTTGGCTTACTTGGAGCGCGCAAGACAGACGGCTAACGATTTGGCTCGCTCTAAGCGAGCGAGGCTGACGGCTAAGAATTTGGCTCACTCGGAGCGAGGCTGACGGCTAACGATTTGGCTGTCCCCAGCGGGTTGATTCAGTCAGAGTAAGGCCACCATCCATCGCACCTGCTCGCTCACTTACCTCCAGGCATGCGGACTTACCCCTTCTCTAGCCACTCAGCCCGTGGAGGGCCGCATTATTAGCACCGGGGCAACTTATCCCCCTTCTTAGCCGTAAACCCAACGCCTCACCTCGTGAGTGACTCCTTTCTGCTCTCCGACGCCGAAGGACAGAGACGGCCATCGAGCGCAGAGCCCCCCGTATCCTAACCGGACCTATTGACAGGTATCCGGGAGGCCGAGGAACCCGAAGACAAATCGTTAAGAGGACGGAGTTAATAACATTTGAGTAATGGCGGCCTGTCACCGCGATAAACTTTTTTCAATAGTGCCGACAGAAACATATTTCCCCAATGAGTGACCTTCTCCAGCTGCGGCACGGAGGAGAGGCACGAGCCGGCGTGCCATTTATCAAATATTATAAAACCGGGCTTGCTAATGCCTGCGCGGGGGGGGGGGGGGAGATAAATACAGTGCCTGGGGGGCAAACCAGGTGCCCACCCCCCTCTCTGAAAACACAGGGTCTCACTGTGGGTGGTGACTAATTGCCCCGGTCTATTAAGGGGTCTTAAGGTTGTAGCCCCCTCGGCATGGATACAATAGGCAGCTTGGTCCTCTCTGTTTAACCCCTCCCCGTCCTTTTTAAAAGAGGCTATTGTGCTTCTCCGTTACGACGATACGGCAGCAAAATGTGAGAGTCCAAGGCTGATATACCTTGGTGTTTAACTGCTGCTCAGAGGGTTAATACCCATGCCATTTTTACCCCAAAGCAGCCAGAACTGCCCCAATTTTTTTTGGCACATTTCAAGGGGAAAGTTCATGTTTCTATTTATCCCATGAGACCCCCTAAATTTAACTTCCCTTTGTGTATTTTTTAAAAAAATAAAATAAATATAGATTATTTTTGGTATTTTTCTTTTAAATTAATATATATAATTTTCGCTATTTTATTTTTTGTTTGCTTTAAATGCCGTTAAGCGCTTTAGCCATGTTGAATGGTGTTATAAACCCCACCGCCACCCAATTTATTTTATTAAATAGTAAATAATAAATGAATGAATAAATGAACAAAACATTGTAACTTTATTTGTCCCGTCACAGCGACAATTGTATCAAGTGAATGGATCTTAAAAATAAAATAATAAATTAATAGCAAATATAAACTGTTACATTTTATTTTTTCTCCCCGTGAATAAAATGCAACAATTGTATCGAGCTAAAAGCTGCCTAGAAAATAAACGAATTGGGTCCGATACGGGCCGTATTAAAATAAATCCCAGCGAGTTTGTCCTGTTTCGGCGATAGACGGAGACGGGTTATTTATGAAAGTGTAATATTTGTTCGCTCCCGGTCCTGACCGATCGATCGGCCCTCGCTAGTCAAGCTCTATCAATTATTACGGCAGTTAGTCAAGTCGTCGGGGCCATTAACAGGGGGATTAAGCTAATATTGGACCGCTTCTATCGATCCGATCCTGAAAAAGAGCAGCTTGGCTCTGCGCGGCGGGAATGACGTCCGGGCCCCTAGGCTGTCATCACGGGGAGAGCTTAACGGCACAATCGCTGCTAAGTGATCACTCTTGTCAGCCTGTCCTGGGCACGGTACAGCCGAGCTCGGCTCTCTGATCAATGCCCTTTATTTCTTGGGCCACAAAAGGCTGGGGCGAGCCGCGCTTAACCCTGTGTGCGCTGGAGTTCTGCTCGCCGTTAAAGGGCTGTCCAGCTGCTGGGAGGTCTATAGGACGCCTTTTACCTACATGCTTCTATATGTTGCTGTCAAGTCATGTAGGGGGTGTTTTTAGAGGGCTATTGTTTTAATGCCCCCTTTGTGAGATTTTTGCGCCCGCATCTATAAAAAATATATACAAATGTGCAAAGCCATTTAAATGAGTTTTGGAGAAAAACAGAAGCACGATAGTGATTTTTCTTATAAGGGGAGGGATTTCTAACATAGTAAAGTTAAGCTATTTTCATGAATACATACTCACACCGACCACAATAGAATTCTAAACGGTGTTTGCGTCGGATCTGCGCATGCACAAGTTTGCTGTGGCATTGGGGGGCGCGCATTAATGGGCACTCAGTGGTTCTTCTCTTAACACCAGTTTCCCTTACTGGTTCTTGATGGATCTGAACAGACTAACGTGTTATTGGAGCCAAATTGCTCTGCAGAGTATTTCACACAGAGGCATTCTGCAGGCCAAGTGGAAGTTTTCTTTTTAGTTTAAAGACCAAAAAAAGAGTTTGTTTTTTTTTTTCTTTCTTTAAATGTAAGAGTTAGGTGCTACTTGGGCGATCCTTAGCTTCATTTTTGAAGTACTTGTTAGAATTATGTACGATATATAACTCTGACCCCCATCAGGGGGAATCTTCTCTCATTAAGCTGCGTCTACTGGTAGCAGGAAGTGTACCTAAGTATGCTTCCCGGCACATACATCGTAATGCTTCCCTGGAAATCAATGAGAGTAGCGACCGCCCGCCGCATGTATTCTGGTTATGAAGAAGACTACTGGGGATTGGACCGTGTCTTTAAAGGGGAATTAGTATTGTTTAAGTTAAAGAGGAGGCATTCAATTACATTTTCCATCTCTGCACTGATTTATATGCATTTAAGTTTCAAGTTTAGAAATGAGGGAAAGAGAAGAGATGGTCATGCCCAGGTATATGATGTTAATCTCTGCCCCACCTCTCTGGATGCCCCGCAGGTGCTGATCCCATGCAGAAGAATGAAATGGGGCACACGGCCCTCGACTATGCGCGAGAAGGAGAGTTGAAAAAACTACTGCAAGGCTGGGAGACCAAGGTCAGTGAGTCTGAGGGGCGGGGCTTATACAAATGGGGCGGGGGGAAGTAAGCGTGATGTGTATTTCATCTGCCGCACTAAGCTTCCTTGGGCGACCACCGTGCCTTCGGCCCTCAGCATGGCCCGTTCCTTTGTGCTTCTTCAAAGAAGTTTGGAGAAACCCCGGCCTGCCCTGACATTTCTGCCTGGTAGAGACGGTGCCGAAGAGGTATAGCTACCTTGTGGGTTGTTGCTGTGCTGAGTCCTGCCATGGTGAATGACTTTTGACATTAAACTGTCTTCAGCGACCTCACCTTGTGAGTGAGTCTGGCTGTTCCTCTATATGCCTCCAAAATCCTTGGCTTTGTGCGAGTGAACCTAGGAGAACTGATGCTGTTTGAAGGCAAAGGCCGGTCACGCCAGCGTTGATTTAATTTAGATTTTTCTTCTGTTCACTCAAATAAATGTCTATTTTTAAAAGCCTTCCTACTTAACAGCACTTTTCACACCTGCCTAAAACTTTTGTACCGTGGCGTATGTGTAAATTACTAATGGGGACTGTAACTCAAAGACTAACTTGTGACCAGAGCCTGCCTTCGAAGCGGCTGTCTGGCCTCAACTCCCATCCTGCTCAGCCAGCTGCAGGTTAGGAAGCCAGCCCAGTGTTGGAACTGCTATTTTGTTTGCGGTGGGTGTGATGTTGCCGGTTTAGAAGAGTAGAGCAGCCGCCATATATCTGCGTCTGCCCGGGACTGGAATCCGTGTATAAAGCCATAAAGCCGCGTGTCGCCGGCGCATGATGAACAGCCAGCTTGGGGGGACGGTCCGCTGGCAGCTAGCAATTCTGTATCCGCTCTCTACTGGGACTCCCTGGGAATTTATGGCTCATTTTAATCACAGGCACGGAATGAATTGGCGAGAGTATTTAAAGACGAATCGCACATAGATTTTATTTGCATGCACCGCTGACAGCAACGCATTTGTTTTACCAACTTCCTTCTCCCGCAAACAGCTGCTGACCCGATAAAGTGATTTCTCCGTTCCTGGAAGAAAGTAAACCTTTCCGCATCCATTATCTCCGTCCTCGCAGCTACTCCAAAGGCAGCTCGGGGGGAACTCCGCTCGCCTTTGTTTCTGGCAATGAAAAATAACTATTACGCATCCCTCGCTGTAACTGGACATCAGTATATATATATATATCGCTTCTCGGCCTATTGGTTAAGATCAAGTGTAGTACCCTAGTGGTAGGGGGGAAAAGCTTGATCCTCTGGCCTTAGGGCCGAGGTGCACTTTCCGTTGGTGCACTTGTGCCTATTAACGAGGATGGATCACGGACTTTTGATGCACGGCCTGAACACGATTTTCCTTGGACACGTTTTTAGTTTGACGTTTTTTTGGAGCACTGCATCGCAGTGAGGACTGGTTTCCAGTTGTTTGTTGGGAGAGGTGGGGGAAGTCTTGTGGCTGCCCACCTTTTTACCTATAGTGGTTCTCCTCTTCGGAGGGAACCAAGAAGATCCGACCCTCCTGCAGGCCTTCTGGCCGGGGTGGGAAGGAAAGGCTCTGGCATATCCCATGGGGGGTTGCCAGGCAAACAGTTTATTCACGGATTTGAGCTTCGCTGAGATCTTTCACAGGATTCACGGAGCACCCAACGAGAAGCACGACACCTCGGGCTTCCAAAAAAAAAATCAAAAAGATCCGTATATATATCCCTCTTGCCCTCTCCCCCCTCTCTCTCTCTTCTCCCCTCCCTCTCTCTTCCCCCTCTCTCTCTCTTCCCCCCTCTCCCCTCTCCCCCCCCTCCCCTCTCCCCCCCTCTCTCTTTCCCCCCTCTCTCTTTCCCCCCTCTCTCTTTCCCCCCCCTCTCTCTTTCCCCCCCCTCTCTCTTTCCCCCCCTCTCTCTTCCCCCCCCCTCTCTCTTTCCCCCCTCTCTCTTTCCCCCCTCTCTCTTTCCCCCCCCTCTCTTTCCCCCTCTCTTTCCCCCTCTCTCTTTCCCCTCTCTCTTCCCCCCCCTCTCTCTCTCTTTCCCCCTCTCTCTCTCTTTCCCCCTCTCTCTCTCTTTCCCCCCTCTCTCTCTTTCCCCCCTCTCTCTCTTTCCCCCCTCTCTCTCTTTCCCCCCTCTCTCTCTTTCTTCCCCCTTTCTTCCTCCTCTCCCCCTACCTCGGCAGCTCCCAAGTATTGAAGTAGGCAGGAGGGACTGACCATCGTGGTTAATGTTGTTGTTCATTATCCCTCTCTCCTAGAATAGGACTGTGTATTTACCTCTGATGCTGACCCAGGGCAGAGCCCCGGCTGCTTCCTCCTCAACCGCTGTCCTCGTTGCGCGGCGCGGTATACACAGCGTATGACCTCATATCCCGTTTACTTCATCTTATGGTGGCTGTGGTGGCTCGGCACTGCCTTCCATGCTGTTAGCGGGAGATCGGCCCATGATCATTAATGCAGCGTTACATATTACATATATACATATCATATTACATATATAATTACATATAATATTACATATTTAATACAGAACATTGTACACGTTTGTATTGGGTTTGTACACCTGACATCACGATACATTACGTCCAGCTGAAGTAAGTTTTATGACAGAGAAGCACGCTGCGCTCAGTAGATCGGCCCTTTTTAAAGGTCTCCAAAGCTCTTTTAACTGGTTTTGGATGTGAACTCCAAATGCCCCTCGCTTAAACATCTCACCTACCCTACAAAACGGTAACACATTACACTTTATGCATTGTTTTATTGATTAATGGAGAGGGGTTTAGGGGGGGTTAAATGGGACCACTTTAGGTTTACTTATACCTTTCACCTTTTAACCAGAGAGGTGTGGATTACAAACAGATGTCACAGGAGTCTCTTCCTTATTGTTACAAACTTAACTCGCTCTCGGGGAACTCGCACGGCTCCCGGCCAGGTACTGGAGCGTTCTTTTGTTGGAGTTTTCCTCTGGTAAACGTGACCCCTGACACGCGTCACAACATAACACACCGGTCAGCCATTCAATATCAATCTGCCCCTTAGAGCTTCCTTTCTGCCCCGTCGCTTCAGAACCCAGCTTGCCCCCCTGGCTCGACGCCTATCACCCCGCACCGTCCAACGCCGCCGGTGACGTCCTCGGGATTGCTGACATTTCACACCGATGTAGAATTATTACGGGAAAAGTCGGGTCCCGAGGCGGTGGCGGCGGCGCTGTAATAAACATTATGTATCTTTCCGACACCGATCAATAATTACATGGAGTTTAATATTAATCCGGACCGTGTGAAAACTGCCAGCTTCTCAGTCAACCATCTGGTTTTATGATCCGCCCCACTGACACGCATGGACCCCACTGACACGCATGGACCCCACTGACACGCATGGACCCCACTGACGCGCATGGACCCCACTGACACGCATGGACCCCACTGACACGCATGTGTAAAACTTCCTTACATTCCATGTACGCCTCTTGTTACGACCTCTTGTTGTAACATTTCTTTGTTACTCTGTTAAACCCCTTTAAGTATTTAAATGTTTCTATCCCGCCCTCTCTCTCTTCTCTCCTCCAAGCCGACGTATTACAATCTCTTACACTTTCCTGATCTGTTCTATCCTGCAAACCGCTCGTTATTTTCGTAGATCTCCTCTAAGCTCTCCTTTTGGGGACGGGGGTCTCCAGAACTGACCCCAATACTCTGCGGATCCCTGATCAGCCTCACCTGCTACTTATGCCTCTCGCTATACAACCCAGCGCCCTGGTGGCTTTTTCCAGCGCTGGTAACTGGCCCACTGGTATCATTACCCGATGCAATAAGGATAACGTATGCTAAACATGATGTATGGTGTATATATACCATATACTATGTATAGTATATACTGTGTATATATATATATATATATGTGTATATATAAGGCATTGTGTGTGTGTGTGTGTGTGTGTGTGTGTGTATATATGTATATAATGAACCTTGCATCGTTACATTAGCAGCCTATACGTTACTCCTTTCCTTGCAGTTCCACGAGGAGGTGAGGAGAAGGGAGCAGGAGGAGCGGCGGAGGTTTCCCCTGGAGCAGCGTCTGAAGGAGCACATTGTGGGGCAGGAGATGGCCATTGCCACCGTGGCTGCAGGTAGGCCTTCTACCCCTCTGCGTAACCCTTTCAGTGCTGTTAGGGTGTAGCCATTGCAATGCTTTTTTCCCCCACCCTGCCACCTCTCAAGAGTCTCGGCTGTAGGAATCACACTATAGGGCAAAAAGTTACTAAGGGTTTACCCCTGCTAGATGGCGGAACCTCTTAGCAGGGCTTCTGACAGTGGCTGAGAAAGGTTGAGTTGGCCCTTTAAACTAATCTGGGTGATGGAGATGAGCTTATTGCAGTACCTCTCGCTGCCAGCGTGTGGCGCTGCTGTGCTCTGAAGTTTGGTTACTGCTTAAAACTCTTTTAGTAGATTCTACGGCGCTTCAGAATTTGTGCTCATTGATAAAAAAATAACAATAATTTACAAGATTAAATAAATAAACCGCTCAGCTACTCAGTATGAGGACCCTGAAAGGCGTTATTATACAAACACTGATCGCCTTCTCGGGGCCATTCATACACACCGGAATTCTTCCCCACGTTCTAAATTTAGGACCTGTCCTAGCTCAGCGTCTCTGTGTGTCTCTACGGCACTATACGGCCCTCCAGTAATAGCTCACAGGGGCCCCGTGAATACGGAGTGCGGGAACGTGTCTGTAGGTTTATTCACCCCACCAAAACACGGCCCGCAGGTCGCTAAATACAGAACGTTGATGCGTTTGCTGCCGTCATACTCGGCACTGATGTATGAAGCAGTCGCCATGTATCTCAGAGATCAGGAAATACAGCGATTCATGGCTGCTGCGGTTATATGCGGCACCCATGTACACGGCAGCCGCGCATGTAGCATGATGTGTTTCCCGGAGAGCACATCGTGCCCGCAGGCAGCAGAACCGGCTAATTGGCGGCTTGTGATGAATGGCGGCGTCTCGTTCTGACACAGGTGGTCTCTGTGAGTGTTACGGCTGCGCTCTCTCTATGCCGGTCCTGATTGAATTATAATAAATATGCCTGGTCCCCCAGCAGCCGCGGGATATCGCCTTCTCTCTCCCCTTAGATGCAGGAGCCGTATGTCTATCCCATGCAGATTGCTCAAAGAGTTCAGGTTTAGCAGCGCCTACAGGGTATGAAGGGGGGGCGATGTTTTCATTGATTGTAAAAATATAATAAAAAGCAGGATATTATTATTATTTCATAGCTCCAGAGTGTCCTGAGTTACGGCGGTGCAGTACTGGGGTGTTTCGGGTTTAGGGGCTCACACCCTTCTCGGCTGTAAATGAATGGGAGTAAGACCCCCAGGAGGCAGGATGCCATCAGTATGTGGGGGGGGAATCTTCTCCGCCGGTGTCAGGTGACAGGTCGGTGGGAGATGGATTTCCACTTTAATGTTATGTACATAGTGTCCCGACATATGGACTAACCAAGCGGGCGGCAGACACAACAAGGTGAGCAGATGGCTTCCCGAGACGGCTCGATCGGCCCGAGCTTCCAGCAACGAGAGCGTCGCTCCGCGCGCCGGGGAGGATTTCATCCATTTGACCTTAAACAACAACAAAAAAAAGTGCAGAAATACAAGTTGGCGTTTTAAATTCATTCATCTCCAGAGACCTCGTCGGTCTGGTCTTCAGAGCCTTAAACAGTCACATTGAGACGTTTGGAGACATCGCAGTGAAGCCGTCTGAACCTGTCCCCTGTTATAACCGTTATAATTATTTATTGTTTTATATAGCGCCTTCATATTCCGCAGCGCTGTACAACGTGTATAGGGGGGGGGATATAAATTAAAATAGATCCTAAATTTCTCAGTATTACAGAATATGAATCAGAAACATACCTTGTGTGTATTTCATGGGGGCCGCCATCCTAACTTCCCATTGTCGGGGTCTTCCCTTTCCGCACGCAGTAAATGTATATTATTACCCAAAGTCAGCTATTTGTAGTTTTTCTGATAAATGAATACAAATTGGTTAATGTTACATAGAAACACAGAATCTGTCGGCAGATCGGCCCCCATCTAGTCTGTAAAGACTCAAACCTTAATCATTCGTTGGCCTCGTCTTAGATGCAGAAGCCATATCCCATACATATTTAACCTCTAACGCTTCTGCTGAGAGGCTTTTCCACTTATCTACCACCCTTTCATTAAATTAAAACTTCCTCGCATTGCATCTATGCCTCTGACGCTCTGGCTTTAGATGGTGACATATTAAATGCTTTGGGAGGGGGGATTCTTGTTTTATTTCTAAGCTTTTTATTTATTTTTAATGCATAAAACCAATTACCAATAATCAGAGCTACCAAATCGAGTAGAAGAACTCTAATTATTTGTGGATTCTTCCGGTTAACCCTATATTGCCTTAACCTTCCTGTAGATTGTAAGCCTGCGAGCCAAGCCCTTGTTACCTAATGTATCGGTTCGTTTTAGTCCGTCAGTTCTAGTCCTGTCAGACCCTTTTGAATGTATGGACTGTAAGAAGCGTTGCGGGAATAGTTAGCACTGTATAAAAGATAATGATATAAATAATGGTATAAAATAATATAAATTAATAATAATAAAAATATAAAATATACATTTATAATAATATCAAATATAAATGTATAATAAGGATCGTAGGATCGCTTTCCTGCCAGCGATCAGCTGCTTTAACTAACCAAAACTGGTGTGACGAGCTGAGCACGGCAGGGCTGGTGTACTTCAGCTCTGCAGCTGCAGCATCTCCGAAAGCTAAATCTTGTTTCCCTCACTGGTGAAGAATAGATATTACGGTTCTTACGGATGAATTCTTCGCTGGCTGCAGGGGATTTAAACGTCCCTTTAACATCTTAGCCTTTCCCCCGTCCCGTAACAGAAGTTAATGATGAAGATCAGGGCCGAGCGCTCGCCCTCAAATGAATAGGTTTGTTAAAAGAACATTTATTACTCTCGCAAATTGGCTGAAACCAGTTCTTCTCCCGTGTCAGCCCGATAACTGCAGCCCGATAACTGCAGCCCGATAACTGCAGCCCGATAACTGCAGCCGTATTGATTTGTGCAAAACAATATCGAGAATGCATCCAGGCGATGGGAGGCTGGCGGCCCCCTGCGATCGCCCGGTACAGATACGCAAAATAAAGCGTCCCTCCCTCCGCCCCCCGCAACAGGACATTTATTGTCTTTTTTTTTTTTTGTCTTTTTAAGTTTTTTTTGTTTTTAATGTAAACTTTGGTGTAACGTAAAGCAATTTTCGACTGCTGCAAAGCATCTGCTGCAAACACTGCGGGGCCTGATCCGCCTGTCCATCCTGGCCCCATACAGAAAGATGCCAAACCTTCATCAGTTGCCGGCCTCATCTTATATTAAGGAGCCGTGCGCCTATCTCATACATGCTTAAATCCCCTTGCTGTAATAACCTCTGCCGCTTCTACTGGGGGGCTTTTCACTTATCGAGCACCCTCTCAGTAAAATTTAAAAAAAATTTCAAGAATATAAGCATTTAGTGTAGAATTCTGTAGAATTCTGCCATAAAGTCACTTTTAGAAGAACCCTGGACCCCCCCCCCCCACCTTCCATTCCAAATGGGTAATTTGTAGGGTAAACACAGCAGATCAAGGTCACGGTGACCTTGGGGCTTCCGTCCTTGCCCTTTGGAATCCTGGAAAAGAGACAAACAGCCGACAGAGCCCTTTTCAAATCATCCCTAACAAGTGAATTTTAAAGTGACCCCATCACTCGCCCTCTAGACCCCCACCCACCGCTCGCCCTCCTCTCCGCGTCCGTCCCTTTTTTTTTTTTTTTTTTCCTCCGGTCGCCATGGCAACGGTTGAGTGCACATCCAGGAAAAAGTTTATCTGAGATGGGCTCTGGGCAGCCTTCCATATCCATGCTAACCCGATTAGCCAACTCTCGGGGCACTGCCAGCTAATCGAATTACTCCCCACTAATGGTCCCGAGGACTCTGAGTGAGAGCAGAGCAGTAAAACATTGTGTATACTTAGTGATAATTATACTTGCTTTTGTGTCATTGATTTATAAGCTTTTTTTTTTTTTCCTTCTTCTTCTTCTTTCTTCTTTCTTTCCTTTCTCCCTCCGTATGTCGGGATCCAAATCTCGCCCCCCCCTCCTGCGTGCAGCCATCCGCAGAAAGGAGAACGGCTGGTACGACG
Source organism: Sceloporus occidentalis (assembly GCA_023333645.1). Taxonomy (NCBI): domain Eukaryota; kingdom Metazoa; phylum Chordata; class Lepidosauria; order Squamata; family Phrynosomatidae; genus Sceloporus; species Sceloporus occidentalis. Next base: position 2,637,348 of record JALMGF010000137.1, read on the forward strand.
AAGAGCATCCCCTGGTCTTCCTCTTCCTCGGCTCCTCTGGGATAGGTGAAGACCTTTAAATTCTTGGTGTTTAGAAAAAAAAATTACATTTAGTACATTTTTTTTATTTTTTCTTATCCATTGAAACTGGCCTTCAGTGCGAAAGGATAGTTGTGTCTAAGTTTTTATTTAATAAAATTTTATTTTTTTATATATATATATATATATATATATATATATATAAATTAATATATATAATAATTATCTCTATTTATATATATATATATATATATATATATATATATATATATATATATATATATAATATCTTGATTTATTAGTATAATTTAAAAAATATATATTTCTTTATTTAAATATTTACCACAATGGTTTACGCGTTAATCTTTTGTCTCACCAAGGGAGTTTGGATTAACCCTTTTTGTGAGAGAGGGTACAAAAATATTATTGCACCGAAAAATTATAGAATATACTGATGCTAAAGGGAAAAAAAATTGCATCTTTTAGATGTTTCTTTAAATGAGATTCACTTAAAAAAAAATTAAAAAATTGTGAATTTAGTCCTGGTTTTTTTTTTTTTTTTTTAATAATTTCTACCAAAAGAGTTAAATAGGAATAAATTGAGGCAGGTATCCTCACCTGGCATTTAATTAGCCTTCTCTAAAGCTGCTGTTCCACCTGCTCTGCAGCTTTAGAAACAACATGCTTAATACTGATTAATGCCCATAAATGAATAATTTCATCAAGTCATTTTTTGTCTCAAGTCATTTATTTTTTGCTAGGAACAGTAAATGGTCACGTGACACAAACGCCAACACTGATAGGAGGCGCACATAGAAAAACCAAAGAGTGGAACAGCACCTTTACGCCTCTGTTTAAATAAAGAACACATTCTTATTCCCCAAATGACATCATAAAGTGGAGAAAAAATGACACAGAAGTTCACTTCATAAATTGCACTTTATTTAGAAATAATATCGCCCCTCGTGCTCGGAGCTCCATGCGTATACATACATGAGGTACACGTATAGATCAGATTTCTGCTAGACATGGTATATCCCATTAACCCGTCTCCCTGCCCCCTCTTACCAGGTAAAACCGAGCTGGCCAAGCAGACCGCCCGCTACCTGCACAAGGACATCAAAAAGGTAACAGAACCGAAACGCTGGGAGTCACCTGACCTCACATATTCTACAAAGACACCCTTAGGAGATCGGCCCCCATTCGTCTAGTCTGCCCGTTCTTCCTGCTGTAAAGACTCAAACCTTAATCAGTCGTCGGTCTCGTCTTAGATTCAGGAGCCATATGCCTATCCCATGCATGTGTGTTACCTTCTACCTCTTCTGCTGAGAGGCTGTTCCACTTATCTACTACCCTCTCAGTAAAGTAAAACTTCCTCATGCTACATCTAAAGCTCTGACCCTTTAGTTTTAGAATATAGCCTTTTGTCCTAACGTTTCTGTATTAAAACATACGAATACATGACATGGTTGAAGGGACATGGCTTCATTGAGGCATCTAGAAGAAGGCCTCGTTTTCTTTATACAATTCAGTATTCCGTCGTGTATTTTAGCGATTGCCCGGGCCTTTTCAGATTGGCTCTCATGTTCGATTCCCGTACTGGTCGGATTCGTGGTCAAGAAGTCAAAAATTTGGCATTGGGCTGAAAATCAAAGAGTCAAATAAAATATAGTTTATTTATTTTTTTAATTTCAGCCCGTTTTGGCGTTGCCCCTTTATACGCTGATGTTCTCCTTGCTCTGTGTTCTCTATAGGGTTTCATCCGTTTGGACATGTCAGAGTTCCAGGAGAAGCACGAGGTACGCAGAGCCGGACTGCGGCTCCAGATGCTCAGATTTCGGCCCCTTTACCTTGTGGTTTAACTCATTAAGGGAGAGTTGGCCGAAGAGTGGTGGTTTCCGCTCCCTCACCTCCCTTTACGTTACGAAGGTCTAACATTGACAGTTTTCTATAGCAAAGAAGACTGAACTGGCCCTGTATAATGTATAATTCAAAAGGGGGGGTGACTGCGTAAATCACACTGATTTAACTATACATTATACAGGGCCAACCAGGCTCTTGTGGTGGTGGTCATCTTTAGAGTATTAAATGGAATATCTTCATCTTGACACCCGATTTACTCCCCTCCGTTAGGTGGCAAAGTTCATCGGATCCCCACCTGGCTACGTTGGCCACGAGGAAGGCGGGCAGCTGACCAAGAAGCTGAAGCAGTGCCCCAACGCGGTGGTCCTCTTTGACGAGGTGGACAAAGCCCACCCGGACGTTCTCACCGTCATGCTTCAGCTGTTCGATGAGGTAAGTGGACGGTCGGTAATACATCTGTGCCCCGCTCCTCTCTGAAGAGATGTTCCTCGGGAACCACGACTGGTGTGTCTTCTGGAATAGCCCCAAACATCTCATTTTTGGAACTGTTCCTTGACCAGCAGAAGACTTTAAGCCTGAAACTGAAATAGTAGCCTGCTCCGGTGTATGCTCCGGAGAGTAAAGAAGAATAGCCATTTAGTCTACAAGTAAACACTTAAAGAGAGTACCAAGGGATTATGGGAGTGGTAGTTTATTATCTGCAGGAGACCACCTATAGAGGCTTGGTGTAGGTGAGGCTGGATCTATTTGGAGCAGAATGTTTGTGGAGCAGGCTAAGCCTACAGCTCCCCGATTGTCATTACTCTGCCGGCGCTAGAGACAGCGTGAAGAATATGAGTTTTTCGGTATCGCTCCTTTGAGGCCGCGCAGCCCCGTCTCCCTCCTCCGCCTGCCAATAAAACTTTATACTCGTCCTCTCGCTACACCGCGTCTTCCGTCCTCGCAGCCCCAGGATTAATAAAGTAATCCTTCTTGCATAGATCATCGCGGCAGCCGCCAAATGTGAAATCAATTCCTGGAGCGGGCGCTTAACAGGGCAATAAACGGAAGTCAATCTTCAGCGCCCATGAAGGATTCCTCTCCTATATTTTTACCATCTGTCACCAAGCCTGAAGATACGGCCGAGGGCCACCACTGCACCCATGGTCACCTTACCCGTAGAAAGAGTCCAGTTTTTTTAATAGCATGAATTATTGAGTGTTATGGCTGCTGTGTCCCTTTAATGCAGAGAATTTAATATTGCACCCATCTATTGACAGGGCCGCCTGACCGACGGGAAGGGAAAGACCATCGAGTGTAAAGACGCCATCTTTATTATGACCTGCAATGCGGGCAGTGACGAGATAGCTGGTTACGCCATCCAGCTCCGGCAGGAGGCCCACGAGATGAACCGGAAGAAGTTGGCCGAAAAGCTTGGTAGGAATCTGGATTTGGGAACACGTCTGTAAATCAGAACATATGGGTGGATGCTCTTCTGTGTCCTGCGTAGCTTCTCCGTGTAACATTAATGTAAGCAGTCTTTATATAGACCAACACATACCAGGCCAATAGATTGTTCCTCTTCTGTTACGCCAGAATTTCAGTTTGGTTGTTCTCTATTTCCCATTGTTGTTGCCATGGTAACGCTTTCTGTTGAAGAACGTTAGGGGGTTTAGGTGGCCACGGGCTTCGTGGCCAGCGCTTGATTGGGAGCTTCATGCATGCCATGGACTTCAACAAGGCCTTCCACAGACACCGTGGTCCACCTGTTCATGAACAGATTAAGGCCAAGCCTGTTAATTTCCTTTAATATGTGGGGCTTCAGACACGCCGCCTATTCCTTAATTCTTTTCCTCGTCCGGCGTCCGCGCAGATTGTAATGAATTATACGAATGGGGACCATTTTGCAATACATCTAACCCATTTGGCTGCTTATGTTTGCAGAAGACATCCAGATAAGCGAGAAGATAACCATCTCCAAACAGTTCAAGGAGAACGTCATTCGGCCGATCCTGAAGGTATGGACCTCTGACCGGCTGGCTCGTGACTTCATTCAGTGAGGGAATGTTAGCTTTAGAATAGAAGCGTTAGCGTGAAACACGGTAAGGCTATCCTAACCGTAAGACCGAGGTATAAGGTGTTATAGCAGGGGTGAAAATGATTGGCCGCTGGATTCAATAGCAGTTATATAGGAAGATTCCGGGAGGTTCAGTTGGTGCGGTGATACGACCATTGTTTAAAGCCAGAATAACTTTTAATACGTGATCCCTACGCTACCGTCACTTAGCTGTTTTAACATAATTGAAAAAGGGTTTTTTCAAATAGCCTTTTAAACTTAAACTCGTATCAGCTAACACATCATGCCATTGGAACACAGGAGTGATGGGAGTGATAAAGGGCCATTGGAGCACAGGAGTGATGGGAGTGATAAAGGGCCATTGGAGCACAGGAGTGATGGGAGTGATAAAGGGCCATTGGAACACAGGAGTGATGGGAGTGATAAAGGGCCATTGCAACACAGGAGTGATGGGAGTGATAAAGGGCCATTGGAACGTAGGAGTGATGGGAGTGATAAAGGGCCACTGGAACACAGGAGTGATGGGAGTGATAAAGGGCCATTGCAACACAGGAGTGATGGGAGTGATAAAGGGCCATTGGAACACAGGAGTGATGGGAGTGATAAAGGGCCACTGGAACACAGGAGTGATGGGAGTGATAAAGGGCCACTGGAACGCAGGAGTGATGGGAGTGATAAAGGGCCATTGGAACGCAGGAGTGATGGGAGTGATAAAGGGCCACTGGAACGCAGGAGTGATGGGAGTGATAAAGGGCCATTGGAACGCAGGAGTGATGGGAGTGATAAATGGCTATTGGAACGCAGGAGTGATGGGAGGGATAAAGGGCCATTGGAACACAGGAGTGATGGGGGTGATAAAGGGCCATTGGAACACAGGAGTGATGGGGGTGATAAAGGGCCATTGGAACACATGAGTGATGGGAGTGATAAAGGGCCATTGAAACACAGGAGTGATGGGAGTGATAAAGGGCCTCTCTATGAAGAGGTTCCCTTAAAAATCAGCCGCTTCCAGCTATAATTGTCATTTCCAACATTAACCCCCTCTGCGCTGGATTTCTCATCCGTTTCATGCGACGGTCTTCTTCTTGGCTCCAGTAAGTTTCCAGGTCCATGCGGCCGGAGAGCTTCCGAGGTGCTCCCCGTCTGATAACCGTGCTGGCTTGGACGGCTCCCAGACTTCCCCTTCTCCTGACCTAAATCCGATTTCTCAGAGTAATAAAAGTACCTGGAATTAATTCCAGGTTCATCTTGCCGAGGACAGCACTTAATGCACCGGGCATCCTATTAATGGGCATTTCATAGAAACCAAATTGATTCACTTACTGCTGGGCACGGGCATTCATTTTAATCTGCGGGACGGTATCTCATCGAACCGCGTACTCGGTATTAACCCGTGCTCTGTCTGACAGATCCGTGCTGGGCATGCGTTTGATCGAGATCTTGGATCCATCCTACCCAGGATTAAGAAATAGCGCAGAATTATTTAACATTATTTGCAAGGAAATGACAGAATACACTGCCCAAGGTTGTCATAGAAATCTAACTATAAACCAAACATTAATTTTAAATATTATAAAATCAATAATCAAAGACGCAGGCTTCTGGAGAAATGGGTCAAATGAACCATATAAATATTATGAGTGTAATAAAAGGTTGGGTTTCCAAATCCAAGTATTTTTTTATTTTTTTTTTTAAGAAAAAGGCGCCTCGCCCTCCTTTTTTTTGGTTGGCGCTCCCTGTTGAGGGTTAAGCGGGTGAGATATGTAAAGCCTGATTATCACAGAAAATGACGCAGATATTAGGGCTCGCCTCTCGTGGGGTGCCTTGACGTGGCAGGTGAGCTTATATACCGTAGTAGACCCTGGCGGTTATTCAGTAGATGTGGCTGAAGATCCTAAATGGGTTGGAACTGAGAAAAGATTCTATAAAGATGGTATACGGGAGGCTCGTGGAGTGCCGTCAATGTCTGGTTGGATTAAAGGTATTGTATGGAGTCCACGAGTCCCGAAAATCAGCACAGGCCGTAATTCCATGAACTTTCAGAATTTAACGGCCAGAAACTATAGCCTTCTTACCTGACGAATGACGAGCTGATGGCTTTAACGTAGATATTGGGGGAGCCTTAAGGCCCGCTTTGTACAGCGCCACTGTGTATGTTTTTTAAGTAGCCTCAAAGACTATCATGTACAAGCCCCCACCTTCCTCATATTGATGTGATTTCCCCTTGTTTTCCTTCCTCGCATCTGATATACGAATATCCTTGATTTAACCCCGTAGCCGCTCATTGTGTGGCACATCCAGCAATTAGATCTAATGCCGGGTTGGAGCAAAGGATTCTTGGAAGAGCCGCCGCTCCCTGTGAAGGCGTATGAGGAAATCCAGATCTCCTCTCCGCGGCCGGGTAATTCGGTTTGGAGACATCTGCGGCTGATGTCATCAGCCCCTGGGATCGCTCTCTCGAAGGTTCAAAGCAGGCAGCAGGGTTCTTGATGGAATTACTGGCCTGTGATGAAATTGAACGAGAGGAAGCGAGGGCCGAGGTCTCCTCGTCGGCAGCAGCAAAAGAGGGCGATGAGGAGAAGGTGGCTTCTCCGGCATAAAGCTCTGACTACAAAAGACCTCTTTCTGCTCCAGATTTAAAAACCTATTTCGGATCCCAAAAATATGGATTCAAAATGTAAAGTTGCTATACGGTCGCTTGACGTTTATTATTTCTTCCTAAATAAATGGCTAAAGGCGTTTAATTTATTTTTTTCCACAATGCCCCCCCAATTTTTTTTTTCTTTCTCTGAGTGGCACCTTTAGTTGGCCATCATTCCAATTTTATCCAACCACAAGCTGCAAAATAAGTTGTAACTAAAATCTTTGATCTCATCCATCCAAAGATCAGGAGGTCCAGGAGATGTCCATTTGCCCAGATATTTCATGTTCTTTATACCTTAACTTGCCCATTTGGCAGGGCCTTTAGCCAGATGTTCCCCCCATACTCTACTTGTTGTCGAGTGGATCTCTGGCTTATTGTCCATGCTCAAATGGTTTTGATATTAGGAAAATAGCCAAAGATACCTTGACCCAAAGCTCTCACCATCCAAAGATGTTAAGAAGCTGTCTGATCAGTAGGGATCAGAAACATCCTATAAACTGGTTTTTAACAACGTTCAGGGCTCCATCACCGCTCAATGTTGGCACCCAAGCTGCGCGACCCGGGTACTCTTTGTTCAGGTGGAAACCACATGTGTTTGGTGACCAGGGCTGCCTGCAAAAGGATTGTTCCGGTGTCCTTGTTTTGTTTGAAGTCTTACGATACGGATCCACACCTACAATGGCTTCTTCTGTTCCCCACACGACGCGTCTCATCTTCCTCGCTTCTCTCTTGCAGGCTCACTTCCGGAGGGATGAGTTTCTGGGAAGGATCAATGAAATTGTCTATTTCTTGCCCTTCTGCCGGTCAGAGCTGTTCCAACTGGTCACTAAAGAGCTCACCACGTGGGCCAAGAAGGTAAAATCGTTCCCCCTTTAATGTCACGCCCCACCTTAGCAATCAGGTCATTATGTCAATGAGTAGAAGACCTCGACCCAGGCGCCATGAGCAAGGAGGTCCATGACTGAGCCCTGGACAGCACGTGTTAATATATACTGAGACAATATCCGCACAATATTCTTAATAGAATGATGCCAGGTGTCGCTGTGTTGTGCATTAAGTTCCAAACATAGAATTTAAGTACAGTTACGAGTTATTTGGGCCATCCATTCTGTCCCGTTTTTCTTTTCTTTTTTCTCCGCACAAATGGCGCTGAGATCTCGGGGCGTCCGTTAATATACCGGTTTATAACGTCGCGAAGCCCCGCGGGCAGCAGAGAGGCTTTTAATGCTTTATAAGCCTCCGTTCGGCTGCGAGGTTAAGGGACAGAGGAGAGATCCCCCCAAGACCTGGTTTTCAACTGACCCAAAACTAAGGTTTCCATGGCAACCCGAAAGCCAGGCCCGGATAATGACCGGTCTGCGGCTTGCAGTCAGAGGGCAGCTGGAAGGAATACCCTGAGGCGGGAGCCGTACGGCCGGCACTTACTAAAACCTCTTTATTATCCTAGCGGCGCGTCTCAAAGAATGAGGCTTTTGTGGCTCCCGCTCGGTGCTCCTTAACACAGAATTGCTCGGGAATTGGTTAAAAATGTTGCCCCGTGCTTTATCCCAAGGCCAGACGGGATAAAGCACGGGGCAACATTTTTAACCAATTCCCGAGCAATTCTGTGTCGGCGCGGTCGCGCACGGGCAGCCAGAACGCGGGAGCCGCCGGCTTTACAAACCATTTCGGAACGGAAAGTTACACGGGTCGGCTTCCCTGGACAGAGACAGGTTAATGTAACCGGGGGCCGAAGTTCTGTATCGAGCTTCTTTCTAAATAGATAATCAGAGCCGTGCATTCGAGTCCCTAACGTCTCTTACGTCGTATAAAGGACCGCCGTGCCTTCGTGGGGTTAGATGGCATTTCGTTTCAGGTTGGGCTTTTACGGGGAGGGCAGTAAAGCTTGGAGCGCGGTATCCGAGTTACTAATACGACGACAAATAAAACTCTCAATAAAACAAGCAGGGCATGTTATGGGCCAGCCATTAAAGTGATTTATAACCACTGGTAACTAGTAGCCCCCAGGAAGGTATACTTCCCGCTAGATTGCAAGCTCTTGGACACAGCAGTTGGAGTGTTTTGTGAGGGGGGGGTTGCTATTTTGGGCAGGTTCCTGGATGGCTGGACCCCCTCGGAAAGGTTAAGAGTGAAGACAATTATGGGTGAACCCCCGGTGATCATTACTGAGCGGACGCAGGCGTCTGACTCCAGGGCTGCTGCGCTCGCGGTGACCTCGGGGATATCCGCAGACTCATTAGCAGAGAATAGCCTGTTGTATGAGTCGCACACGGAGGACGGACCCCCGCACAGAGGACGGACCCCCGCACAGCGCGGCCTCCACAGAACAAACAGGCAAGCGATTGTCTGCACCTACGCGGCTGCCCTAACCCCGGCGCACCGGGAGAGAGAAGGGTGTATTTTGCTGGCGTTCTCCCTGGTATTTGTAGGGTTAATGGCTGCTTGCCCAGTTTATCTGCCCCAGAGCAGGGGTTTCTTGGTGTGGAATAAGCTGCACGGGTGTCTGTTTGCTCTTACAGTCATAGGGATTTATTCACTAAGCAGAGAACTGCACTTTCATCTTCATCATGAACGACCAACCCCAGTGAGCGTTTGTCTCCCCGAAAAGCTTGGCTGGCCCTGTATAATGCATATGTAAATCAATGGCTGATCTATACATTATACAAGGCCAGAGAAATTAGCCAGGTATGGCCCCCTTTACAATGCATAGTGAAGAAGAGACCTCTGAGGACACAAAATATTTTTTTCTCATAAGTGTATAGTTTTGACAATGTCTCTGTAAGCGTAATGCTTTTTTTAACCCTTCCATTTATTCTGAAGGAAGTGAGTCTTCATTCTGTCCGTCTTTTATTTCCCCCCCCCCCCAGGCCAAACAGAGGCACGATATCACCCTGCTTTGGGACCGGGAGGTGATGGATGTCCTGGCAGACGGATACAACGTGCATTACGGAGCCCGCTCCATCAAACACGAGGTGAGCGGAGCGGGGGCTCTCAGATGATTGCCGTGTTCCTTCCCTGTCCGGTCCCAGAGCGGTCACCCCACAGGGGGCAAAAAGAACGCTTTGGGAATTTAAAAGAAAAATCACAATGACCCCTTTTTGATCTAAGTGGACACATAGCGTGCGGGCGCAGGGGCAAAAAGAAGGGGAAAAAACAACAGTAACGGGAAAATAATAAGACTAAGAGCCGTCAGACACTGCATGCATCTCCCCGGGTGTGAAAAAAATCTATATCCTAAATATGTATCAGCCTCGCTCTGTTATCTGAGCCCCGATCTACTAGACAAACCCCCCGACTCCTTATCATACTGCCTGTGGGAAACAATAGATTGGCTCGGTCTTAATCACCCAGCTGGACACACTGACTAATGAATGTCTATGGAGGAACGGACTCATTAGCATCACCGTAAAGCATCAGCTCAGTGTGGTATTTGAGCCGGGAAAGTCACCCAAAATATCACATGACTGACAGCAACGGCGGCTCCAGGTCTGCAGGTAAAGGGAGGTTATTGGGACAAAATGAGATAAAATCAGGTTTTTGTCACCAACAGAAATTACTATATACAGCGCTGGGGGGTTATATTACTGTATACAGCACTGTGGGGGTTATATTACTGTATACAGTGCTGGGGGGTTATATTACTGTATACAGCACTGTGGGGGTTATATTACTGTATACAGTGCTGGGGGTTATATTACTGTATACAGCTCTGGGGGGTTATATTACTGTATACAGCGCTGGGGGTTATATTACTGTATACAGCACTGTGGGGGTTATATTACTGTATACAGCGCTGGGGGGTTATATTACTGTATACAGCGCTGGGGGGGTTATATTACTGTATACAGCACTGTGGGGGTTATATTACTGTATACAGCGCTGGGGGGTTATATTACTGCATACAGCGCTGGGGGTTATATTACTGTATACAGAGCTGGGGGTTATATTACTGTATACAGCGCTGGGGGTTATTACTGTATACAGCGCTGGGGGGTTATACTACTGTATACAGCGCTGGGGGTTATATTACTGTATACAGCGCTGGGGGGTTATATTACTGTATACAGCACTGGGGGTTATATTACTGTATACAGCACTGTGGGGGTTATATTACTGTATACAGCGCTGGGGGTTATATTACTGTATACAGCGCTGGGGGGGGTTATATTACTGTATACAGCGCTGGGGGGTTATATTACTGTATACAGTGCTGGGGGTTATATTACTGTATACAGCGCTGGGGGGGTTATATTACTGTATACAGCGCTGGGGGGTTGTATTACTGTATACAGCGCTGGGGGTTATATTACTGTATACAGCGCTGGGGGTTATATTACTGTATACAGCGCTGGGGGGTTATATTACTGTATACAGCGCTGGGGGGTATATTACTGTATACAGCGCTGGGGGGTTATATTACTGTATACAGCGCGGGGGGTTATATTACTGTATACAGCGCTGGGGGGTTATATTACTGTATACAGCGCTGGGGGGTATATTACTGTATACAGCGCTGGGGGGTTATATTACTGTATACAGCGCTGGGGGGTATATTACTGTATACAGCGCTGGGGGGTTATTGCTGTATTACTAACCACACTTATTATTCCAAAGAATCTGAATAATTGAATACTTCCTTTGGGATGATTGTTAGTGTATCAGACATACAATACTATATGATTTTTAAGACTGCAAAGAGAAAATATCAGATTTTTTTTCTGTTTTTAAACTATTTTTTATGATTGGCTCCTGAGCAGTAGGCTGAGTGAATCTAATGCAGTATTGTGGTCTGGCTCAGTACACGCAGGCCATCCTAAGAATGAAAATGTCAGAATCCATGCCTCTCTGTTTTCTAGTCTCCATAGAAGCAGAAATAAAGGCTGAGCGTTAGACGCGTTTCTTGAAGTGAAGGGTAATGTTTTTTATTTTGTATTTTGTAAAAATATAAAAAAAAAAAATAGGAAGAAATTCACATTTTTGTTGTTATTAAATATCACGTATTTGTATTGTGTTGGGAAGGGCATGTCGATGGGATGTACTGACGATGGCTTGGTCCTCCGGCAGGTGGAGAGGCGCGTTGTTAACCAGTTAGCGGCCGCGTACGAGCAGGACCTGCTGCCTCGGGGATGCACTTTAAGGATCGCCGTGGAGGATTCAGACAGACATCTGCTGAACGAGACAGCGGGACCGGACAGGGAAGAGAGAGACGCGAACAGAAATGGGCCCAGACTGCGCCTAGAGATCGTGGAGCAGGGCAGCAAGAGCCGCAAGCTGGACATTCAGCAGCCGCTGTCTCCGGAGGACATGGCTTTCTGAGCCCAAAATAAAAAAAAAAAAAAGACCCCAAAAAAGTTCTTTTCATTGGGGCCGCCGGGGGCCGCCTGTCCCATCCCGGTCTGACAGGTGATCAGGAGGACTGGACGTGAATTCACCGCAAATCCGTCAGGTCTCCTTAATAGCGGGTTAGTCCAGGGAGCGAATCCGAGGAGCGGACCCCAGGCGCCCGGTGATTGTTAATTTATTGAGGACGCTCGCTTCTAACATCCGCCTGGAAAGATGGGATATTATGACAGAGTTTAGTGACATCATAACCAACGCAAGGAAACTGGACCTGAACATACGAGATGGGATCACGGGTTCCAGCCCCTCGGATAAGGTTATAAACACCATTTATCGTTTACGCGGCACCCATTCCTATGTAATTCCTATTTTATTACATGAGCGGGTTTGTGATGCTTTCAGTTATTTAGGGCAAATAAAGGGTAAATCCTTAAAAATCAGACACAAAGCTTTTCCACGGGGCAAAAGGAATCCTTGCGCATCCGGGGTGCCCAGCAGGCAAATGTCCGCTGTGGGCCAGTCCGATCGAGGTCAAAAACACCTTTATCAGACAAGAAACTGCGCTATCCACACTATTGCAGAAAGGGGATGTTTAAAAGGATCCAGGCAGGGTGTAACCAGAATGTATCTGGAGTTGAGACAGTTGAGGTCTTCAGAACATCTACATTTGTAGAGGGTCTTCTCTGCGGCTGATCTGTTTAGGATGCACGAGACAAAATAAAATTGATAATCCGTTCACCAGTCAGGGGTATTATTTGTAAAGGCCTATATAGGAAGGACCACCACCAAATGTTTGCTCGGGGGTCCTGTCACCATTAAACATGGCCGCTGAGCCAGGTGAATTCACATGGAGGACAGGACCTTTTATCCCGGAGTATGTTCCCGGAATGTCTGTAAACGCCAGTTACTGAATGCCGGGATCACAATGTCTGCTGTCAAAAGCTGAATGGACGACGAAGCATCGCAATGCCAGACATTTGACGGGAGAAATGCGTCAGAAATGTAGGACAAGGGGGGAAGAGAATAAGGGAAGGACCCAGGAGATCCATCCCCTGTCATCGGCTCATTCCATACACATGTATCCCGGAGGAGGCTTTGTTAACACGCGTTAACATTCTAAAGAGTCCGAGCGGGAAGAGCCCAAGTTGCCCTCCTACATTGTTAAAGCCCGAGACCTCCCCTAAAAACTGAAAAGGGCTTCACATCTGTAACCCAGGGGTCTGACCCCCAGGAATTCCTGCCGGGTGGGAATCCGGGGTATCTCATTCACGTTGGGGGTGAAAGGAAACAGGTGCACGCGTTCTACAAAAATGTAGCTTTACTCATATCAGAATATTTAATACTTTCTGATAACCGAGGCGCTGTGGGGTTAGTTCTCTGCGAGCGGAGGGGCATTTAGGACCCCGGCCGTGCAGGAATGTCCAAAACTTTGTATCTACATGAAGAGTGAGGGGATTACTGACTTCTGAAAGGTGAACAAACATTTTAGTGTATGAATTATGAACTGCCGAGGGCCACCTTACTCTCGGGTTAGGGCCAGGTTGGCGCAGCCCATTGTGTGGTTATGTCTACTTTTACTATGCCTTATCCATAGACATTCTTGGCAGTGTTTCTAATACAAGTTAATAAAAGGTGCCATTTGGGCTCAACTCACAGGCTAGCTGATGCGGCCCCCTAATGATCTCACGGGTCACTGGCGCTACTCTGACAAACACTGTGAAAGCACTCCGTTACATGGAGAGGGATTTAAATGCCCAGAACTTCGTTTAGGGTCATGCCTTCCCACACTATCCATACAAGTATCAGCCTGTACAGACATTGCAGAGGTCCTAGATGGTCCGCGTGCTGCTGATCACACAACGTATGATATGATATATGGAGAGCTGCTGATTACACAACGTATGATATGATATATAGAGAGCTGCTGGTTACACAACGTATGATATGATATATGGAGAGCTGCTGGTTACACAACGTATGATATGATATATAGAGAGCTGCTGGTTACACAACGTATGATATGATATATGGAGAGCTGCTGATCACACAACGTATGATATGATATATAGAGAGCTGCTGGTTACACAACGTATGATATGATATATGGAGAGCTGCTGATCACACAACATATGATATGATATATGGAGAGCTGCTGGTTACACAATGTATGATATGATACATAGAGAGCTGCTGGTTACACAACGTATGATATGATATATGGAGAGCTGCTGATTACACAATGTATGATATGATACATAGAGAGCTGCTGGTTACACAACATATGATATGATATATGGAGAGCTGCTGGTTACACAATGTATGATATATATGGAGAGCTGCTGATCACACAACGTATGATATATATAGAGAGCTGCTGGTTGCACAACGTATGATATGATATATAGAGAGCTGCTGATCACACAACGTATGATGTGATATATGGAGAGCTGCTGATCACACAATGTATGAGATGGAAAGCGTGGCTGCAGGGAGATCAAAGAGTAGGAAAATTTTCCCTATTTGAACAAGAGAGATCTGCGAGACCGAGGGATCTCTCTAAAAATGAAAAAAGTTTTAAATAAAAAGTGAAAATAAATTGGATTAAGTTTTTGGAATATAAAAAAAAAAAAACTTCCCACTGTCTTAACAGAAAGCGGTTTCTGTATTGATATGTAAAGGCGTGATTCTCCGGGGAGATTTATCCACCTAAACTACCTAAAAAGTCTTCTTCATGAGTCTAACGTGCTGTAGAAAACAGTAATGCAGAGTTTCATAAAATATTTTCATTTATATTATTATTATTATAAATAATTGTATGATCTGCCACCTCCCGTGCTAATCGGCTTCCGCTCAGATCCTTGCGGCAGAACGTCCTCATTTTAATGATGATAAAGGACAGGAGGTCCCCGGATACATAATGTAAAGATGTGTATAGAGATACTGGTTAGAGGGGGGGTGGGGGGGGGGTTATAGCATGGCGGTCAGATAAGATCCTTGGTAAAAGCAGGAGCATCAGTAATTTGGAAAGGTATCCAAATACCCGCGCTACTCACTGAAATATATATACGTATTGTACAGCGCTACGGTGTATGACGGCGCTCCATGCAAAGGGGATATATATTTACATAGACGGCACTGACTCTGCGGAGGATTCCCAAACTTGGCGGAGTATATATATATATATATATATATATATATATGAGCCTCTGTAACGCATACATTATTATTATATTTTATTTATATGGCGCCAACACTTTCCGTAGCGCTGCTCACAGTTCATATGGTTGGTACGTTACGTAGCGACAGCCCGGCTCGCAGGCTTACAATCTAGCGGTGTGTGTGTGTGCGTGTGTGCGTCATTTTAAAATGATTGGTTTTATATGTTCCACCCAATATATAGCGGGGACCAAACTCATGCAGCAGAATCAGCTGATCCCCCCCCCCCAACAATCTCTTCGGTGTCTTTTCTTCCCCTGCCTGAGTTCAGGTGTCCTGCTGAGCCTCCGATTCACCAGTTAAAGACCCCAAATTGCATTACAATGCTAATTCCCGTGCCGTGCCGGGTGTGCGCCCCAGCTGCAGCTCTTCGCCACCAGTTTAGGCAAATGAGTTGGCCCCAGCCTGGAATACGCTCGGGCCTAATGCGATTAATCGGAACTACACCCAAAATACATATTATTTCTATACAATAAAGTGCTTTCTTCTCTGTTCACACGACAGGGAAATCACCGTCTTCCCCAAAGTACGGGGGTCCATCTGGATCGGATTCCGTTAAGTAACGGCGCGGTAGGTGATGAGATGGGGAAACGGTTAGAATCCGTTTATATATATATATATATATATATATATATATATATATATATATATATATATATATATATATATATATATATATATATATATATATATATATATATATATATATCCGGGAACTTTCTAACTGGGCTGACTCAAAAAATTTTAATAGACGTGTGCATTAGGATTGGTACGAATTGCAAATTTGATGGAATTTGACGATTTTGTTAATTCATACAAATTTGCCCCAAAAACGAGGCCAGACCCCCCATGAAACGGACGAAAATGAAGCAAAAAGCTCCCTCTCTCTCACGCTCTCTGAATGTCTTGGTGCCCAATTGTTCTTCTCTTCTTTCTTAGTCTGCTTCTCCACAGACATAACCTCCCAGCAAACTTGCCCCAAAATGGCGGAGCTTCCCATGACGTCCTCTCCGCGATCCTCCAATGTGGAGAAAGTGACGTCACGGGGAACTCCGCCATTTTGGGGCAAGTTCACCGAAAGCTCCGTTATTTTGCCCTAAGACAATGTGAACTTCCCCCAAAATGAGGGAGCTCATGGTGACATCCTCGCCCCCCGATTGGAGGATCGTGAAGATGACGTCACTGGAAGCTCTGCCATTTTGCGCCAAGATAGCTTCGTGTAAATTTCTGGCGAAATGTTCTAAGTTCGCTGGGAGGAGAGAAGAGAGAAGAGAGGAGAACAAGAAGAAGGCAGGGAGAGCGTGAGGCAGAGAGTCAAATGAGAGAGTGAGTGAGCGCAAATGTGAACGTCGGACAACAAATTTCACTCACAAGTCTAAAATGGCTGCCGATTTGCAGCGGGAAACGGAGTTCGCTGTCAGGAAATGAATGGGCCAAAAGCGAACTGAAACATTTATTCCGAGTTCTTTTTTTGCGCGTCTGCTGTTTAATGTCCCATCAGACAGATCCGGTTCTAGTGACTGTCTGACGGTGGCAGCCGAATTCTTCGAATGACTGACCTTGCAAAGGTAAAGACATGATTGGAATCACCTGTAATCAAGCAGGGATTTCAGCTCTGATACATAAGTTAGAAAAGCATCGGTTGGGATGCTCAGATACCAATAAATCAGAATATGAAGGATTGGGCTCCATCCTGTGCCCCCCGAGAGCCCGCCTGTTCACCCTGAGACCCTTACAGCTTAAACCCAGCAGGTCTGCATTCGAGGAGATCACATAAGTTTCCTCTTCGGACGCCACCTCTGAGATCCCGAAGTCCTTTTATTGGGCCGGCATAGATGTAAAGACTCCATCATCTCCTTCATCCACCGTACGCTTCCAGATTAACCCTATACTGTGCGAGCAGCCCGTATATCTTCTAATTCAACAATAATTCCCGTCGTAGGGGATCCGCGAGACATCAGAAAATACCCAAAAAAACATTCTTTTTTTAAATACTTTCTGATCATACGTAAATATTTTTAATATTAGTCACTTTTTAAATAGCTGATTTCACCTACGATTTCTGCATTTAATGTTGACGACGAAGGATGCATGTAACGGGTTCACCAAGAGAGAACCCGTTACAATGAATTTAACGTTTTTTTCCACATCATTTCTTAGAGTAAAAGTAATGCACAAAATCCGGTTAGACCGACGCACGTCTCGCGTGGTGCCAAGACACAGAAACCTTTCAAAAGTTTTTTCTGCTGATATGGCAACACACGTGGGCCGCACTGGGGATAACGAGGCAGCGCTGGCCCCTTAAGGCAACAAAAAACTTTACAATGGGTTATATATATATATATATATATATATATATATATATATATACTGCATATGTATGTAGCACCATATACTTGTCCACGTATAGGCGCTTCCATGGTGTTCTAGCATGGAATGTGTTTGTGCGCAGCCGGAATATATAAATTAGCAATAGCGGGTTCCAGATTGTTTTATTTGTTTTTAATTGCGTTCCGGGAAGGAGCCGGTGTGCCTTAAAGCAAACAGCGCAGGGTTAGAGGGCTCCTTGTGACAGATCAAATAAATGCGGCAGCCCCGTCCGCCCCAGAAACAATAAAGCCGGCAGGATCCAGAGGGGGAGAAACGTCAGCCTGTGACGGGAGCAATTCAATTAGCGTCGGCCCTTCGCCCCGCGCGGGGGGGCGATAATTCGATTACGGGGGGGGGGCAGGCTGCACCGAGCGCGGGCCCGGCATGCTCTGCAGAGACAGACAAAGGCTGAGGGCAGCGAGACAAATAAATCCCCCTCTTATTTCGCTGCTGCGTGTTATACAGGAGTGGGCTTGCGTAGCCAGAACCCCTTAACCCTTTCTGTGCCAGGGGGTGAGCTCTGCATTCACCCACCCAGCACTGTAGTCCTGAGACTTCATATCAACTCCCCTGTAAAGCAAGATAGATCGTAAGCTTTTCAGCCACAGACGCCAAGCAATGGTTCTGTTGTTAAAAATATGAAAAGCGCTCGCTGCCACGTTACGCAAATTAACCGTCGCACATCTGGCTTTTAACTCTTTCCTCTGAAGTTTTCATCGTCAAATACATACTACAAATACAGCGGTTTCTATCTATGGCGGCGACCCATCAATGCCTGCTTTTGTGTCACATGACAAGCTAAAAAAAAATGACGTGTCCACCAATGAACATTATTTAATGGGTTGATCGTTTTGATATGAATCAGATCTCTTATGAAACCAGCCAATAGTATTCTGTAACCGGAATCTTAATGGGTTTGTCCCGATCGCATCAATTCTCGCGCTTTTCAGTCTTGCCAAAGGAAATAACGAAAAAAAGAAAAATTAGATAACAAATTATTTCTCACTGTCACGGTCCTTGGCCGGTTAATATCCCTTACTTTGTGTTAATATACATAGAGTATACAATATAATGTATAATATACATTTAGAGTTGGAGCAGGTTGGCCAACGCATTTTGCTTTCTAGTTATAGTAACTCATCTGACCACCTTACACAAAATAAAAACTTGTTATAATATATATAGTATATATATATAAGTATAAAATATTTCACAGCTGGAATCCCTGCTTGAAAACAGGTGGCTTCAATAAGAATATCTTTCCCTCTCAACAAATGTACAGCTTTTAGCAGTTGCATTTGTTTGTTAAAACTCCATAGAATTTATATTTTATTTAAAAAAAAATTTTGTTCCAATCTGTGTGATTGTTTTGAAGCTGTTTGGTTTAAAAATAAGGGGATATTTTACCCCATTGATGCTGAAATATGGGGCAAAAGGTGGCAGAACGAGCATATTCATTTTTCTCTTCTCCTTCCTGCACCTTTACTAGTCTGCCTGAACCAATCAACTAGAATCAGCGACTTAACACCAGGCGAGAGATAACGCCAAACACGTATCAGAACGTTCATATATCACAGTTATATTAAACATTCTGCAGCCAAACTTGTCCTTTTCTTTACTTTACATCCTGTTTATTCCGTAAGTATATTTATATTTTTTGGGAAATGCCATCTATTATCAACTAAGGTTGGGGGGGGGGGGAATATTAAAAAAATATAAAAAAAATAAAGACAAATGTAAGGTTATGCACATGGGGAAGAAAAATCCAGGCTGGGAATATGTATTAAATGGGAAAACACTGGGGACGACTGACATGGAAAAGGACTTAGGAGTTTTAGTTAACAGTAAATTTACCTGTAGCGACCAGTGTCAGGCAGCTGCTGCTAAGGCAAATAAAATCATGGGGTGCATCAAAAGGGGCATAGATGCCCACGACAAGGAAATAATTCTACCCCTGTACAAGTCACTAGTCAGACCACACATGGAATACTGTGTACAGTACTGGGTACCAGTGTACAAGAAAGATATAGTGGAGCTGGAGAGGGTTCAAAGACGGGCAACCAGAGTAATAAGGGGATTGGGAGGACTACAGTACCCAGAAAGATTATCAGAATTGGGGTTATTTAGTTTGGAAAAAAGACGGCTTAGGGGGGGACTTAATAACTATGTATAAATATATAAGGGGACAGTACAGAGATCACTCCCAGGACCTATTTATACCCAGGACTGTATCTATAACAAGGGGACATCCTCTACGGCTGGAGGAAAGAAGGTTTCTACACCAGCACAGACGGGGGTTCTTTACAGTAAGAGCGGTGAGATTATGGAACTCTCTGCCAGAGGAAGTGGTGATGGTAAACTCAATAAAAGAGTTCAAAAGGAGCCTGGACGTGTTTCTTGAAAGCAATAATATTACAAGTTATGGATATTAGATTAATAGGGACAGAACGTTGATCCAGGGATTTATTCTGATTGCCATATTTGGAGTCGGGAAGGAATTTTCCCCCTGGTATGGGGCAATTGGCATCTGCTTCATAAGGGTTTTTTGCCTTCCTCTGGATCAACACAGTAGGGACACAATATGTATATAGGTTGAACTTGATGGACTTTGGTCTTTTTTCAACCTTATGAACTATGTTACTAATGGGAAAAAAATTAAATAAAAAATGAGTACATTTTCAGCATTGCTTATGGCCATTGAGATATTATCACATATTGATTCATATAGCGCCATCATATTCTGCAGTGCTGTACAATGTAGAGTCATCCAAAACAATATTCTACATTTATCGGCCAATTACAATCTGCCGGCACCGTATGGGTTAATGCAGTTACTGTACGTATTTATGTGAGTTGCGTGTTCTGTCTGCTAAGTGGGACCGGCCTCTCGAATTGTGCGTTTAAATGAATGGGATGAGGAATGAGCGTTAATTTAGCTGGGAGGAAGGCTCCGGCGTCCGCGAGCGATCCCCGTCTCCCTCGTCCTTAATTGGCTGGTATTGATGATGCTGAACTTTAAGTAAAGAGTTAATCTCGAGGGTGATCTATTCCCCGTGTTTATTAAGATCTTACTGCGGAGACGCCTGCAGGGGCCGGGCATGAATTAGGATCAGGAGCCTTAAGGGTAACCTGGGAGAGCGCAAGAGAGAAAGAGAGAGAGAGAGAGAGGGAGAGAGAGAGAGAGAGAGGGAGAGAGAGAGAGAGAGAGGGAGAGAGAGAGAGAGGGAGAGAGAGAGAGAGAGGGGGGGGAGAGAGAGAGAGAGAGAGAGAGAGAGAGAGAGAGTAAGAGAGAGATAGAGAGGGGGGGACAGGGGGGGGGAGATCATCCAAGGGGGGAAAGAAGAGACCAACGACTGACTAAGGTTTGAGTCTTTACAGCAGGAGAAAAGGGCGACTAGACGGGGGCCGAATAGCCGAAGGAAATGGTTACATGCTTATATTTTGGTAGAAATATTACGGAGTTCTGTAAAATTCCTTTTTCTCTGGAAACATTGAATCTTTGGTTTCCATACCTGGGGACTGGGAAGAGATGACGCTGAGACTCTTGAATAGGCTTGAGATTCTTGGATTTTACACCAAGAACATAATCCTCATATTTGTTTGACTTTTATTTATTTTTTAATAATTCAGACGTTTTTTTCTTCTCGTTTTGACACATTACCGGCTCGGTAATATTCCGAACGTCTCTTGTCTTCGCGAGAGTACATCACGTTTCGGAAACGTTTCTGAGGCCGTATACAAAATTTATGACGCTGCCTGAAAGTGGATGTGGTTGTCGAGGACGTTGAATTGTTATAAATAAAAGCTATGGGGAGGGGAAAAAATGGAAGTTTAAATTAAAAAAAACATTATACATACATGTTTTTTATCAGCCGTAAATAATTAAAAGGTTCTGGCGTCTCGGTAAATCAGGCGGAATATTATGTGTGTTTATTATTTAGCGTTCTTTGGGCATCCATCACCAGATGCGTGACTACGAGATGCCGACGACTAGTAAATGGCGGGCAGAAATATACCCGTTCTCCGGTCTGTGACTTATGGCTTTAAACGTCTGACGGCTTTTCGGGGAGAGAGAGCGCTCCCGGCAGGCTTTTTATTTATCTAGTTTCATTTTGTCTGCATGTTGATCGCCTGCCTGGAATGATACGGCGGGATTTCGCCAGCAGGCCTATGAAATAAACAGCTCGTGGCCAACGTGGCTGCCAACAGCCTAGCTGGGCAGGGAGAGGAAATTTGGTCCCTATGGGCTACTGTAGGAACCTCCTGCGGTAAACCCCCCAGTCCGACGTTTTTTTTAATGTATTGCCCAATGGTTTGGCCAGTTCTATCTCAATAGTTCTCGTTGTCCCAACTGCCAGTCGTCTCTGAATCTTACTTCTGGAAAGTAAATAGGCCCAAAGCGGGAACCGGGTAGAGAATGTCATGACATCGCGCCAACACCCATGTGATGCCAGGGGCAGGCGAGGTGTCCGTATCTGGGCGCCAGTGTCTGTGACAAAGGCTTACAGAGAATTTAATCAAATGACCTGCTGGGTGTCCCAGCAAAAGCCACCTAGGTGTTATTAAGCATTGTGACAGTAGGAGTGGTGTGCAGAGGGGAGATGGGCTGTTGGATCATGTTGTGTGCTGCAAGAAGAGGAGCTGCCGGATAGAGAGAGAGAGAAGTGAGAGACAAAGAAGGAATAAAGAGGGGGAGAGTGAGATAGAAGAACTAGAGAGAGAGAGAGAGAGAATGCAAGAGGAAGGAAATGATGAAATGAGAAAGGGAAGAAAGAGAGTCAAAAAAGTGCACATCATCTAAGGTTATGAGCATATTTTCTACAGGTTAAAACCCCACAATAATATGTATAGAAACAGTATAGAAACAGAAGAAAATGCTTTCCAGCTACAAGTTCAAGTTCATTATTCAGAGAAGTTCCAGTTATGGTTCTATTGCCCAATGTGCTTCCCCTATGCCCCCGATCCTGGAGAGGGACAGCGGTGTTAGAGGTGAGGCTAGGGGTGGGCTTTGTTATTATGTACCTTTGTGACTTATTTATAGCTTTTTATCTCCTTGTCTAATATTTATATATCCTTCATTGATTGACAAGTAAATATAAGGTAACTGCAAATAAAAGCAGGCACTTGACATTAAGGAAGTCCATCCCCCGAGGAACAGATCTCAACACACTATGCAATCCTTTATAATTGACTCATTTTATGTGAATTAAAAAAAATCTCTAAACCGAGACTAGGTCTGAAAAATCTTCATTCAAGCCTTTTTTTATTCATTTGTCCCTTCATTCCCTCCTCCTAACGTATATATTGATGTACAGACATCAATCTATGTACATATGACATATTCTATGTATCGTGTACAGGGTAATGCATGGTTGACAATCTCAATTTAGATTTTGTTGTCATTAAAATAGGAATAACCAAACGGTGGCATTCCAAGTACCGACAGACTATGATCTCCATCATTCTTAGTCAACTAGGGGTCCATATGGACCCAACCCATTTCATTGGCGTGTTAAAAAACAAAAGAAATGTGTTAATTTGCTTTCATTTTACAAATAACTATAATGTAACCGCCGCTTCAGCTCATAAAATGGAAAAAAAATGCTAAAAATGTTATAATGTTTACAGAGCCAGCTGCAGGGATGCCCGAAAGAGCTTGCAATCTAAGACGCCGTGTTTTTTTGCTTATTTCATATCGATCTTTCCAGGACAGCCATCATTTCGGTCCCTGGAGGATATGGGCTGCGTTTGCAAGGACTGTCCCCTATGCGATTAGCATCTGATTCCATCCGGCTAACGAGGTTTGTATTGTATTTGCAATATTTTTGGGGTTTTGCTACAAGAAATTGCCTCGGCTAATATGACACAGAAATGTTCCGGGACTAATGCAAATAAACATCTGGAATGGGAGGCTAAAATCTGCTAATGACAGCGTTAATGAAATCCTTATCGGATATACAGTGACCCCGGGACTCGACGACACAGTTGGGTTATTACATACATGTTGCGTGACGAATGCAACATGGTAAATACATACAAAAAAATTATTTGGACCATTCCATTGCTTGGTGTGGTGGTAAAGTCTTATTTTGGTCTTATAGACCCTCTTCAACTTTATTCAAGGGAGGTCTTTAAACCTAACTCATTAACCAGTGAAACCTACAGACACCGTCTCTGATGAGATGTTCCATCGAGGAGGAAACAGAACAAAGACATCATGGTGTATCTGAAGACCGCTTGATGTTCTCCAAGATCTTATGGCTCCTTTCCAGCGGTGAGTGGGTAACTGCTAACGTTGCGCGCTGGCTGAGCATGATGGGAGTTGAAGCACACTGAACCACGGAGCTTGCCCAAGAAGCTGCAGCTTGACGCAGACTTTGTCGTGCAACGACGGGCTTGAATAAAAATCGCCGAACTAAGCGTGATGGGAGTCACGGTGTTAAACGTTCGGTGCGTAAAGCACTGCGCAGGTTGCATCGCATTACCTGCCTCCAGATGTACAATCTACGCATCCTCCATCACTCCCCCCCCCCGGCCCTCGGACCCGGAGCCTCTGCTTTAAATGCGGGGAAAGCAGTTATTGTGGCAGATTGCAGTCTAATTAGTTTAAAGAGGGAAAGAAAAATGTAATTGAATTAAGTTCCTCTATTCTTCACAGCTCCAGAAGTCTGACAGTTGGGACTCTCTCATTCACCAGACTTTCCCATCTACTTGATCTAATTAACTTGTTTGGAAACCTGCTCCGCTCTGAAGGCAGCAGCCCTGGGCCAGCAGCTGGGGGCACGATCCCCTTTAAATATCTCTATACCCCCCCCTGACACATTGAACTGCAGCCGCGGGTCACCCTGCCAAGGCCAGGAGCCGCTAATTGCCTTTTAAACGGACTCGAGCCGGGAAAGAATGGCCGGGGGAACCTTCCAGAACAGGGTGAGGGTCGCGGTTATTATTATTACACATTTATATTATTACATATTCATATTACATGCCTAATAAATGTATTACCGTAATAAAATAACCCCTTCTGTATTTATTAACGACAAACAAGGGGTGGGGAGTGCGGAAAGGAGAGAACATTCTTCAGTGGGCTAGAGATAGGGACAGGTGAGATCAACATGGGGTAGAGGGTAGCATGCAAGAGCTACAGGTCCTTCAGGAGAGATATGGGAACCATGCCCGGGCGAACTTTCCAAATGGTTCTAATACTGGTCGTCATGGAAACCTTGACTTGTCATTACTTAATGATTTACTTAATTTAGTCACCTGCATTCAAGCAGGGATATCAACCATAACACATAGGTAGCAAAAGCACCAGCACCAGTCTTATATATGATCACAGTGGGGAAGGGGCAGCTCTACCAGAAGTATTGTGGAGTAACACAGGAGGATGCATGTGTCGCCAAGCCAGTTGTGCCACAGAAGCTCTACATCCTCTACAATATGTCCGCCACACTATGGCCTGCTGGGGCATTCACCATTAATGAAAGCCCCTGCTGTCTCGTGGAGACCCCTGTTCTCCTATATCTTGAGTCAGATGCCCAGGTTGTCCAGAGGGGAAGAGGGAGAGCCAGACCTCAGCTACAACCTGAACCTCCATTAGTGCTTCTTCAGCTCTGTATTTGGCTGTGTGACCCTGAGAATCTACCCCTTCAGCCTAAGATTTAGGGCAAAAAGTAATGCTAAACCACCAGGTATGATGGTAGAGACAGCAGGGGCCTTTATTAATGGTGAATGCCCCAGCAGGCCAAAGTGTGGCGGACATATTGTAGAGAATGTAGAGCTTCTGTGGCACAACTGGCTTGGCGACAAATGCATCCTCCTGTGTTACTCCACAATACTTCTGGTGCGAACATGGAGCCCACTCCCACAACGTCAACCGGAGCCAAGTTGGTAGTCAAGTCAATGGGCAATTTGTACATTAACTAAAACCAAACCTCATCGACTCTACTACCGACTTGGGTTGGGTTGCGATGCTGAAGCCCCAACAACTGAATTGACTTGTGTTTTCTCGTTCCAGTTCCAAATGGGCTCCAACTTGGCAAAATCATTCTGACCCTTCAGGCGGAAGTTGTCAGTTCCTTTCCAGTTCCTTTACTGAAAAGTTGGTGGATAAATGGAATGGCTTCCCAGCAGAAGTGGTAGAGGCTGATAGACTGAGGGAATTTAAACTGGGATAGACATACGGCTCCTGAATCTAAGACGAGGCCAACGACTGATTAAGGTTTCAGGCTTTACAGCAGGGGAAACGGGCGAATAGGGTCGATCTGCTGTCACATTCTATGTATCACTGTCATGGTTCTGTTATTATTTATTACTTGCCTGTTACCGGCTTATTGTGATGCAAAACCCGTACGCATTTTATTGTAAGATTTATATTTATACCCCGGTATTCTGTGTTATTCCCGTTCCAATGAGGGCTAAAAACACTCCGGGCTGAGTTGCCAAAAGCCCCCCAACACATTCCCCGTGTGCTTTGAAGTGGCATGAAGGAAAAAAGGCACATTTCACCTCAAAGCTCAGCTTTCCCGGGGAAATGAGCCGGTAGCCCCGGCATGAAAAAAGAACACAAAAGCAAAAGCCACTTTCTGCATCAATTAGACTTTTAAATCCTTCTTAGTGAAAGTGTTTATCTTTCAAAGTGGCTTAAATCCGGCAGGATTCCTCCTGTGATGTGCGTGAATGAGTCGGGTTTAACTTGGCCCTCAGTGTTTAAGGAGGCACAGCGGGGATCTGATGAGGCTCATCTTACATTCATTGGAGTCTCGATAAATGGAGGGGGTAATAAGCGCTCTTCCATCTCGGGTTGGCAGTCACTGGGCTGGTATAGAGCCATCCTCCCTACATCAACCCATGGAATGCGATATCTTCTTTGGGGGGCAGTGGTGTTCCATGGAACGGGATATCTTCTTTGGGGGGCAGTGGTGCTCCATGGAACGGGATATCTTCTTTGGGGGGTAGTGGTGTTCCATGGAACGGGATATCTTCTTTGGGGGGCAGTGGTGTTCCATGGAACGGGATATCTTCTTTGGGGGGTAGTGGTGTTCCATAAAAAAGGGATATCTTCTTTGGGGGGCAGTGGTGTTCCATGGAATGGGATATCTTCTTTGGGGGGCAGTGGTGTTCCATGGAATGTGGCCTTCCCTGCAAACATCATACTGTTGGTATTGTGATGTAACTGCGCATGCATGAATCTGTCATTCATTTACTTAAAGTTTAATTACTCGGCAGATAAGTTTAGGTGTCGAATCAGTTATGATTTCCCGGGTCTGCGAGGATCTACAATGCTCCATATATGATGTATAACGTCATAGTTCGTTACTGTTACCCTCTTATTGGGGGATATTATTCAAGGTTAATTAGAGGCTGTCCTGCGGAATACACTTGATAATGCAGTGATCACACCTGGCAATGGTCAGACTCTGAGTCTCACGGTTTTTACCCTAATCTTAGGGTAAATGGGCACAGTTTTGGGGTCAAATAATCTGGAGCCGACTCCTTTATTTTTTTATTTGATTTGATGATACCTGAGCTTCCCAGTACCTGGTGCACTTTTCCCTGCTAAATCACAGCTGAAATCCCTGCTTGAATTCTTATATTATTATTTATTGTTTGATATAGCGCCATCATATTCCACAGCGCTGTACAATGGTTTAATAGGACATAACAAGTAATAAGTAACATAACAGTTCGACTTACAGAAGCCACAGGTAAAAAGGGCTCGGTTCAAAAAAGCTTATATATATATGTATTTATTTTTTATTTTTAAATTGTATTTATTTTTTTAATCACTGTTTCATTTTAAGCCGTAAGCGATGGTCAGGTCAGGTGGTGTTTATATTAATTTATTATATGAATTTATTTATAATTATTCTAGGATTTTTTTTTTTAATTCCTGTTAATAAAACAACCAATCAGAGCGAATCTTTTCCTGGGTTAATAAAATGAAATATTCACCTGTGAGTGGGCACTCAGACCTGGAGGACGCCCTTATCTTTTTTTTTCTCCCCCCTGTCTGTCTACTGATAACATGAACAGCTGCCGTGTCACCTGCATTAACCTGCTAAAAGCCGATGGGAAAAGTTTCGGTAATTGATCAGCTCCTTAGGTGATAATCCATTAAAGCCGAGCGCCCTCACCTCTGAAAAGTGTGCCTCTGTTTATCCTAAACATGTCTGGAGCGGCTTTAGCCATCGTCCCAAACTCTACGCAGAGATAAAAATACAGAGATAAGGGCAACAGGTAGCAACATTTAAAAAATATATTTAAAAAAACTTTTTTGTTGGATCTACGTTATTGCATCGTTTAGTAAGTTTTTGTGTTTAATCATAGTTAATAACCTGAATAATATATATATATATATAGAGCCTAAAAAGTAGAATTTTTATAATTAAAACTATTTGTCGTGCATAGAAATCCAAATGTTTTAAGTTTTAGTTTGTTTTGTTGATTTAAAGATGCAGTTCCAATTAGACTAAACAATCAACAACCTTTTTTTAGACAAATATGTTTTATTCTTTCCTCTGAAGGTTTAATCACATTTTTTTTTCTTTTTTTAGTTTTTATGAGCTTAAGAGTGCCTGTTTTTGTGACAATTAAGTGTTCCTAGCAAAAAAAAAAACAAAAACTGAACTAGGAATGGGGTTTCTGATGCTAAATTTAGTTACAAAAATGCCAAATTCAGCAGAGTAAGTGGAACAGCACCTATGATATTTAAGAACTTAAATCTCCCTATTAACAGGATATCTTTGAAGATGGGAAATCCCAAATTCTGTCAGATAAATTAAACATTATTATTATTTATTGTTTTATATAGCGCCACCATATTCCAGAGCGCTGTAAACTTTACCGCTAGAGAGAGGAACTTATTTTCAGCCTGTTATACAGCTGTGTAGAAACCGGGGTGTATAAGATATTTACTAAATGTGGGTTCATAATCTAATAATTATAAAATATAATACTAATAATAATAAAATCATCATCATAGATTTTTGGTTGGGGTCAGGAGAGTAGAAGCTGCCGTGGAGTATGACCCTCAGAATGCTCAGCCAGCCAAGCTGTAGGCTCAACAGCTGATGTTGAGCCCACAGCTTGGCTGGCTGAGCATTCTGAGGGTCATACTCCACGGCAGCTTCTACTCTACAGATAATCTTTCTTTACCAGAATTTCCACAACTCAGCAGCAGCTTCTACGAGTATTTCCGGTGCTCTGGGGCAAAATGGTGGCCGGTCTTGTCCCACAACGCTAAGAAAATAAAGACTCATAAGAATACAAGTACTGGCTATAGACAGAATGAGAAGAGGGGTCCTACCCCTGTGAGCTTGCAATCTAATAGTCATCTAATAGTAATCTAATATACCCCTATATGTTTCTGGATGGTTTTTTTTTTAGGAAGTATAAGCTTTCGGGGAAATTCACTTAAAATTAAGCCCAAGGCAGCCTCTTGACGGGTTCCGAACGCCTTTTTTTCCCCAGTCGAAGATATAAAGTAGCTTTTTTCACTGGGCTTCACATGCTTGAGGTATTTTACCCAAAAAAGTACAAACATATATAGTTTTGTAGACGTGGAAACTCCACGGCGTGAGGAATGATGGAAAGTGGAACAGGGGGACATGCAGGCGACATATTGCCCCCTTGTGGACCAAGAGGTCTTGAAGCCCCCCATGAGACCAAGTGGCACCCCTGCCTCTATGGGGACTCATTGGCCTTCAGTAGACCGCTGGATCCATTACCCTTTGGGTGAAGAGACTCATTTTAAGAATATTCGCTCTAAGAACCACTAGGATTCTGCAAAGTTCTGGAATTTCCCCAATAACTAAGAATCAGACCACGAATGACGTGTGTCACGGAATATGTTATTGTCTAACCCACAAAAAATGGGTTTCTGGACACGGAAGATGCGAAAATGGGTCTCCGGACCTGAACGACTAGAATTTGATATTCTCCATAAGTCGCTTGGACTCTGCTCCTCACCCCTATGGCTTTTGGGAAGGATGAATTCTCTATTTACCTGGTTAAATCCACAAGGGTCGTAGGGACGACCAGCTCCGTACTTCAAGGGCAAGAAACAGGTCGAGATACCTGGATATCTCTGCTTGAACATAGACCGATCACAATCAAAATATCTGGGCAGACAAACTCATCTGTGTTCAAGCAGGAATATCTAAAGCCTGCTTTGTTGGCAACAGGACATTGAACCGCTATGAACGTCACAACATCCCAACCCATATCTTTAGACAAATAAAACGGGAAGAAATGTTAACACCAAATTTTTAGGCTATCAGTCAAATAAATCTCCAAATATATGTTAATTCTGTTCATTTTAGCTCTCTGACGGGTTACAGATCGGTAAGTAACTACTGCAGGCAACATATGATAGCATCATGGAATCCAGTGTGTGCTTTGTGCTGGAAATAAGATTAGAGCGTGTATGGCACCACATGTCCACCTGTATCTGTGTCTGTCCATACAATATCTGACTGTCAATCTCTGTCACTTTGCTTTCACTCCAGGAGCTAGAAACAGATCTTAAGGATAAAGCCTCAGGTCTAGAAAAGAGCAGAGATGGGGAGGGGGGGAGAGAGAGATTAAATTAGGGAGGAGGAGGAAGAGAGGCTGCTGTACACAGACAATGAAAGATTTGCTTTCAAAAGGAGTTAATGGGAACATTAACCAGTAAATGGAAAAAAAAAAAAAAAATCTCTTTGTCTTATGGGCTATGCCTTTAACCCTTTAAAGCGCAGAGGGGCAAATTCTGGCTCTCAGAATAAAAAGCTATACAACAATATATATATAATTAATTAGAGAGAAAAAATATATTTTTCATGTCTTTTACCAAATGTGAAAGCTACTGGAAGGTATGGAGTTAAAAATGTACTTATGTCCTAATATTATTTACTAATAGCAACAATAAAAAAAACAATTTTTTTGCATTTTTAAAATACCCCCATCCACCCAAAAATAAACCGACTGAATCATAATAAATTGTATTTCATGGTATTCAATTAACCAGTATAATGCCAGAAGGGTCCAACACCCCATGTGAATTAAGGGGTTAAATTGTACTGGTGCTAGATTGGGATTTATATACTGATTGTGGAATATTAGCTTGTTTGGATCTGGATTTGGTGTTGTCATGGCAGGCAGGGCTATAATGTGCACATAATGCGAATTATTGCCCTAAAAGGCACTTAAACGGTTCGAAAATTAAACAAAATAATAATAAAAATGACACGGTGATTCGAGTACACACCTAATTACTGATACTAATAGATATTAACTAATGAGCAATAATCAGATATTTACTAATTTAATCTGCAAACAAATAGTGTTTATCAGTACAGATTAATGATTTGATAAATGTTTGAAAACGAAATTCTGTTCAAAAATGTTAAATCCAGGATATTGTTAACAGAAACAGGAAGGGAAAAACCCAACTGTTTGGATCATACAAAATATTGATATATTTTCGATTATTATTATTGTTATCTCTCATTATATTAGCTGGAGACAAAGAAATAATTGTTTTCCAGACTTAACAAATATAATTTGCATTTGTAATTGTAATAACCACATAATTAAATATACACTAAAAATACACTATAAAATACATAACTGTAGAAATGGCACACAATCGGGTACATTTAATAATTATTTCCCCCCAGGGACCCTCTATGGGATGTATATTACGGAAGCTAATATTTGGGGAGATCATACTTGGGATTTCAGAACTAATGACACTGTCAGAATCATAACGTAGCTCTGATTAATGCTAAAATATCGATTAATGGATAAAGCCATACCTTTATCTTATTTTGATTTTTTATAATTATTATCATTAATAATAACACGTTATTTTGTAGAATATCTTTATATAGTAAGGACAAGCTCTGCACAAGTTTAATGGTTTTAATAATCTATATATATATACCACTATAGATAGATATATAAATACATACTACTGTATATATTTGTAATGTATGAACTATAGATAAAACTATAGATAAAAAAAATATTATTATTATTATTATTATTATTATTATCTATGTGCATTTAGTTGTCAGTCTGTGTCTTGCATATACAATGTAACATGTCTACCTGTTAACTTGTAACATTACAGGGAAAATGATATATTCCATCAATTAACCGATCAGTTAATTGTCGGGTCAGGGTTACAACTAATAATCCGGTTAATCCCTTCGAAATCCTGTAATTCCAAGTAAATCTTTTTTATTTTCTTAGAATTAAGAACATTTAGTATCATTTATTAAAAATATATATCTGTCAAACAAATTTTAAAATATTAACTACTATTAAATATTTTGTGATTTGTATGTATCTTTTTATACCATTTCGTTCTTAAAATAGGACATTGATAATTTAATTGTACAATAATAAATAGATCATTTAGATGATTTTCAAGACATATTTATGTATCTCTATATGTTCTAAATTATACTGCTAAAAATCAGTATATGTTCCTTTTAATTAAATTCGATTTTAATTCAATATTATTATTTTAATTATTAAAAGTGTTCTTTAAATTGTATATTAATGGACATATTTTAAAAAATGAGCGTATTTAAAATACCAGGAAAAATACGATGAATTCAGCCATAAACTTGCATCATCCTCATGTACTGAAAATGTCTTATTTCCAAAGATTCTTTTGTTTTATTTTTTTAATTTTGTTTTTAGCCTGAAATGAAAAGCTGAAATCAGGTAAATATTCCCGAAATGAGTTTAGATTAATTGTAGCAAATTCAATTCTATTTCTTAGCTAAAGGTTTCATGTTTCTAGCTATCAGACAGCTTGATAATAAAGTCCTCTCCTCAAATACCATCATTTCTATACGAAAAAAAATATCCATTATTAAATTGCTTATTTAATAGGGAAAAAAACTGGTGTGAAAATTAAATAAACACAGAAGCTTTATGATCCTGAGTCAGAAATGATCATTCCCACTAAATTCAATTATTTGCCTTTTCCCCAATCTCTGCAATTGCTGAATCCTCTTAGGTTTATCAGAGGAAGAAAAAAAAACTCGATTTATTTCACCCCATTTTCTTTAAGGCGGCCATAAAGAACTTGATGTGAAATAGAGATATATCTTAAAGGGAAACAGTTATATTGTGAATAATGAACATAAACAAGCAGAATGCACTTATATTGATGCATAAAGGCAAAACATGGTTTTCACTGACAGCATCAGATGTAGTCTGTGAATTAAAGGGTTAAAGGGGGAAATTAATGATGCATTAGGAGGTGGAGACCAAGTAGTTTCTGCTGCCCCCAATAGATTTTTGTTGTATTGTCATGCAAAGAGACCACCGCCTTGCTATTGTGTGCTATACCAGCAAGTACATTATAACCTCCCCATCAGCCAAGGGAAGCATTTTCAGAGGCTGGAGGCAGGGAGGCTAGAGGAGGCTGCTGCTGCCACAACCTTCTTCAGACCAAGTTCTAAGGAAGAGTCACTGGTGAGCTGACTGGGTGTAAAGCACAAGGCGAATAACCTAGTATGTCCATCTAAGAAGGTCTCAAGTCTGCAGAACCTGGAACTTGGAAGTCACAAGTCTTCAAGAACCCAGACTTCTTGATCTTCTCTGAAGAACCTTGCTTTCTCCAAGCACCAGTCATCCTACCAGGGCATTCTCTATGTACAAAATGGATTATTCCTACCTTAATTCCTATGACTCCTGCATGGCAGCCATGGAAGCATCAGCCTATGCAGACTTTAACTCTTGCAGCCAAGCCAATACCTTTCAGTATAACCCCATCAGGACCAGTTTTGGAGCCAGTCCTGGATGTCCACCTCTGACCACGGCCAACTGCACCTTGGGGGCCTTGAGAGATCACCAGCCATCTCCATACTCAACAGGTAATCCTTTCTATCCAGACACCTCGACTTTGTACAGTGTAACCCCCCTACCTACATACTGGGGAGAATGAAGGGTTTCAGGTGCAGCAAGGCTTCATCCTTCAGACATGTCAACCATATATTCACAATTTAGGTTTGGGGGAGGAATTCCGGTTTAACCCCTTGAGTGCCTATTCCTTCAGCATGCGAAAGGTTAATATCTGAATGCAATACACACATTATATAAGCATACAGAGAGTTACTGAAATCCCCCTATGACAGCAGATTTTGAAAGAGTTATGGCTCTAATCAAATGGTGTTTTTTTTAGTTTAGCCACTTTTTTTATTCATGTTTTGGAAATATATCAAATATTGATCTGCATTATTTTCAACCATACGCACAATATTCCAATAAAATCAAGACGTAAGGTCAATGTATGATGAATACCCACTGCCACCCATACACAGTATCCTGGCACTGTATCCACTGCCACCCAGGCACAGTATCCTGGGGCTGTACCCACTGCCACCCTGGCACATAGCCATGTGGTTACCTAATTGGCATTAGACACCCAACCAAAGGCCCATTTCAGCTGATTGCTCTTTTTTCTTTTCTGAAAAAATAATTCTCTTCCTATACAAATATGTCAGAAATGCAGTAAAACAGCATTCCATTTTTTTAATAAACAGGATTTAAATATTCTGCCTTATGGTTGCATTCTTAAAAAAAAGCAAAAAAAAAAACCCCCCAAAAAACAAGCGACTTGGGCATTTTATTCAAAATTCATCTAAAACTGTCATTATTAAATTGTTAGAAAATACATTGTATTTTTTGTTTATATTAGGCACTCATTTATAATATTCATCATCTATCACATTGTATGTAAAAATTAGTTTTTGTTTAAATAAATGAAATAAAAATATAATTGTAATTATAACAGTCTTGCACACTTTCTATATTTCAGTATAAGATTTTCTAATTTTACAAATAAATATGAGCTTCAATATATTCATAAAACAGCAAAAAATAAGTAGTTAACTACACTTAAATGGTCTCTGTTAATCATACATTAAAGAAAAGTAACATTATTTTTTTTTGTACTTAAAACAAGAACATAACCCAGGCTATTATAATTATGATGAACAGTTATTTCATTTTCTTATTTACATAATTATACATTGCCATTAATGATACATGTCATTATACATTAACAATAAAATAAATAGTTATTAACACTGAATTGGCAAAAAAATCATTTTTACTTGAATTACATTACAATTCTCAGCCATTAATGGTTAATCACACTGTTTTATTTTAAGTTTGCTTTTTCAAAGAGGAAAAGGGAGCATTCATAAAAGTGGTTAATTATTATTAAAGCGTAAAAAGCCTACAGTATATGCACATTTTCTAAACAAGTCAGAGATAATACATTTAATGAAATACTTTAATTAAAATTACACATGGAAAAGTATACATCTTTCCTGTTTATTGTCTTGAGTCCTGCACCAGTAATAAATATCCTTATTTAAAATATTTCTCTTTAAATATACTTATTTAATGGTCAGGAACAGGAAGATAGGTCCATGATGTAAAATATTCTGTTCCAAATATATGAGACAAGTAATGTTAATACAAACCATTTCATTTTATAATAAGCTATATATGATACATAGACTATTTTTTCCTATGAACCCCTAGGGTTCATTTGGACCCACAGTATCATTTGGAGATGTTTGATTCCACAATGCCATAGCTGGCTGAGGATATATAGAATCCCAGGTCTAGAACCGATGAAGGGTGAAAGAGATTATTTGACCAATTTGAGCAATATTACTCATTTTGTGACGTTCAAGTGATATTTACATACGTTTTGTTTTTGCTCCACAGTGCCGTACAAGTTTTTCTCAGACCCGTCCAGCATCAACGAGAAGAGGAAACAGAGAAGGATCCGGACAACATTCACCAGTTCCCAACTCAAGGAGCTGGAACGGGTCTTTGCGGAGACGCATTACCCAGACATCTACACCAGAGAAGAGCTGGCTCTCAAGATAGATCTGACGGAAGCCAGGGTTCAGGTAAACTCTCAATAATGTCAAGAAGCTTTGGGGTTTGCGAGGGTTAATGTAATATGAAGTTTTATAAACAGGGAATTGTGAAAGGTTACAAAGAACAAAGAGCTATCAAAGCCACTATAATTGTCTATAATTTTCTCTATTCTCCTCCCGACGCATTTCACACACACACACATTTGTACATTTATGCAAACCTACCCAGTCAGGCCCAGGTGCAACATTAAAGATCAGGAGTCACAGGAATTACAGAAATAGGCAGATTACTGGCCCATGCCTTCCAGAAAAAGAAGGCCAACAATGGCTGCAGGTAATTTAGAGTAGGGTACAATACATTGTAGAGTCAGGTTGGTGGCCCGTTTTCCCAGTTGGCACATGGACATGAAAGGGTGGGATATGGAGACCGTTAGGATATAGCATGGGTTCCCTGAACACAAGATCCCTCCTATTTGCAAAGTAGCCCCCCATTATCTGCATAGATTGGTTGTTCCAAAACTTGCTTCCTAACTTCTGAAAATAGTTTCTTGCGGTTTCTTAAATCATCATTTCATTTTTGGTTCTGCTTCATCCCTCGTCCCACAGGTCTGGTTCCAGAACAGACGGGCCAAGTTTCGTAAGCAGGAGAGAGCAGCCAATTCTAAAAATGGAAGTGCCACCAACGGAGGATCAGGCAACAAAAAGTCTGACCCACGTTCTTCTTCCGAAGACGACGAGTCTAAAGAGTCTAACTGTAGTCCGACCCCAGACAGCACGGCCTCTTTGACCACTGCGGCCAACCTCAACAGCCCAGGTGATAGCCTGAGTCCCAGCCCTGGAACAGGTACAGGCCTTGTTCCTAATCATGCAGCCCAGTCCCTCAAATCCCCTGTTTGGCCTGGTGTTCCCACCAGCAACAGCAACACCACGGCCGACCTTCTCAAGGCTTGGCAACCAGCTGATGCTGTTCCTGGGCCCTTTGCCGGAGTTTTATCCACATTTCATAGGAAGCCGAACACCCTGAAGACAAATTTGTTTTAAGTCACACAAGACAAGATCGTAATAAATCACAAATCAACATAAATAGACAAATACAGGAGAATCTGTAGACTGATTTGAGTGTCCTAAGATACTGTTTGGGGAAAATGGCCGACCTGCCAACTTCTCCCCTTAACCGAGTGTCTCCACGCATGAGATGGACAAGTGGAAAAGTCATTTTTGGACAAGGACCTCAAAAACTGTAGCTCTGAATACAACAAATGAACTTGAGGGGTTCGAAGAAGAGCCAATGCCTTATGACATGGAGATGTTGGTGGGACTTCACACAATGACTTGGCCTCATTCTTCTCGAGAACCCTCCGGTCACAAAATCAACGTAACAATTGGTTGTTCCTCTTTTTTTTTGTTTTTTTGGTTGATTTATTTATTATTTATTATATTTAACTAGTTTTTATTTTATCTTAACTTTTTTTTTGTTCAAAAACCCCTAAAAACTATTACCCTTGTAAGAAACAAAATTGAAATTGGATGTCTTCAGTGATTTGGGGGAACAAGTGATTTATGCCACTTATTGTACGCTGACTGATCAATAACATGTGATATACTAAAGAAAAACATATCTTTCTACTGGGTGCCACACATGCTTACTGGGATGAGGATTTCACATAAGAAGTGGAGATAATAATAATAATAATAATAATGATGACCCCACTTTGATCAGAAATATGATTTTATACAATTAGTGATAATTATTTGCCAAAGAAGTTTTCTGTTCTATGAGAATAGACGAAAGGCATCTGCTTATGTTAAATATGTGTATATTTGTACTTATATAGGATCGTAACGGAGATTAGGGGGGGGTAAAAGTATCTAAGGAATCATTATGTTCAACTATTGCCTTAGCCGGAGAGTCGTTATGACCCTAATGTTACATAATGGCGACAGCGACAGGTGTGTTAAAGTGAGTTGAGATTGCCGACCCTTTTTTATGGAAGGATGTTGACCCCGTAGCTTCACAAAGTCTCTTATGTCGAGTACACAGACGGATCGGGACGGCTTCATGAGAGGTCCTTCAGCCACAGCCCATAGCCTAATCTCTTCATCAAAATGTCACTTGGCTGGAAGGATCTATAGGTTTCCCAAAGTCAACTCAATACCCCATAAACAAAAAACATGGTGACAACACAATGGAAGACCTGGCCAAACCTGCCAACCTGGCCTCGGAAGGAGGTTTGGTCACGGTTACCCAGTAGAGAACCTTGCGGAATGTGATTTAATGTTTAGAATCTTGAGAACGTCATCAGTTCTAGACTAGAACTGGGTGATGAGGACTAAAAGGTTGTGGAAGGGACTGGACGATGCCGGCACTTGGACAACTGAAACTTGGCCAAGTTTCTCAACTTGTGTTAGGAAAGTCAGGAGCTACAACGGGTCCAAAGCTGTAAACCGAAGCCGCTATAGCCAAAACACCAGCTGTGTCATATCATAAAACATATACCGGCATATACCGGGAACGATGGCCAGATGAGCCTCTATTTGAGGCGTTACCATTGGGGTTTTCTGAGTTTTGGTAAAAGAATTCTCTTGCTTTTGCTTAATTTCCTACAAACCCTATAAACATTTTCTATTGTAAAAATAATACTTTTTTTCCTGAAAACCATTGAAAAAGTAAATAAAGTACAGCAATGTCATTGGCTGCCACCAGGTATTACTTTGCCAATAGGTGTATTGGTTTTATTTGGATACACTATGCGTTTGATACAAATACAGTATACCTATATGCATATATCTATCTATATATACAGTATATATACCTCTGTATATCGCGAGGACTAGGAAGCCCGGAGGGTCACGTTGTATACAGATAACTATGAGGTTGTTATTGGACTGGTAAGAGGTCGCTTTTTGTTCAATCGTCCTGTAATTTATTGAACACATTTGCAATTTATGCTAATCCAAAATAAAACTAATTTATTGAAGAATATTTTCATATTTCACTTCTTTATTTACCATCCTGTGTTACCCTCATACCCAGCAAACATTCCGAGCTCCTAGGAAACTGAGGAGGAAAAAGGGACAAAGGCACGAGAGGGCAGGCATGAGGGCGAGGAAGGGGTCCTCCAGTTTAAAGATTTTGAAATCGGCGGGACAAGTTGCTTAATACTTTATTTATGAGAAATCCAAAATGCCAATGGAGCGAGGCCTGGAACGCAAATGGAAAAGTATTTATAATAATAGAAGAGTCATCAGGAATGAAATGCGTTGTCTGAGACGTGACAAATGACATTTAACTCATTCAAATAAATGTTATAATGCTGCTGACTATGATAAATACATTTAAGGGGATTTAAGTAAAAGACATTGCAATATAATTTATTGTTTAGGTAAAATACCTTTTTTGGGGGGGAAACATTGGGAACAAATAGAAACGGGAATAGGATAGAAGCCCCACTCTCTACCCATTTCACGGTTAGCCTTATGCACTAAACTAGCCCTGAAATTCCTGCGTATGGGGGGTCTCGCCAAGGAGAAGACACCACTGCTCTGGGGGTCCTTGGCTTAGTGTTTTGAGAGAAATAACTAATAGCTTAAGCCGGAAGTTCTTGCTCATGATTACTACTCAGATTATCGCTAAATTCCCATCAATCTGTTATCGGGGTTTAGCGGCATCCGAACCCGCACCCCCATTAAATGAAGGGATTTAAACTACCCGTAGCTTGGGATTGTTGGGTTGTCAATCAACGTACTTGTTTTAGAAAGAATTGGTGCTCTGTTGTCACGTCCGAACCACTGCACGGGTATAATACGTGATGGAAAACCTCTAACTGCCATAAGCATATAATGGTGCCACAGCAGAAGCTCATCGCAGTCAATGTGGTCCAGCCAGTGGCGGTAGTGCTTTTGAGTTTTCTGATGTTCTGTAGGAATTTATCCCCTTTGGTCATTAGGGTGTAAAAAAAACCTTCGTTATGGAGATATTTTTTGCTATTTTTACCACGTTTGTTAAACCGTGATTTCCCATTTCCATGTTCGTGTCTCTGCATAAATTATACATTCGGGGGGGGTTTTAGGGCGAGAAAGGCCTTGAAATCATATGAAAACATAAGGCCCTGCTCACCTGTTCTTTATGTCATCATGTTATATACTCATTTGTACAGCACTACAGAATCTGATGGCACTATATAAAACAAATATTTTTTAGTTCTCATATGTAAAATTTAAATAAGCCTTTTTATAGTCAAAACATCACATGGATAGGTTTATGTGTACTAGAGGGCCACAATTCTCACTTTTTACCATGATATTTTTTGCATGCGTCAGGGTTTTTTTGGGGTCATTTTATTATCATCTGAGGTCATAGAGACATCCCTACTATCTCTATTTTCAAAAAAATATTTTTACCTTCCGACAAAGTATTTTTATGGTCTGGTCCGCGTAAAAACGCATCCTTTTAAGTTGCGCTGATACTCTGCACGTGAACGGCGTACATAGTAAACTCCAATTTTGAATTTTTTTTCTTTAAAATAATATGCCTTTGCTTCTAATAGAAAATATCGTATAAAAGGCAGATATTATGGATATTCTAAGATACATGAATTACTTTCTGTTAAGAGACGGTTCTCCATAATGCGGGAAGTAGAAGCAAATAATAAAAGGCTTTATCTGCTAAACCTGCACACGATGAATAAATACTCAGAGTTTCCAATTAAATCAAATTAAACCAAAAGAAAATTCTTAAGGAAAGAATATTTTATGAAAACTCTTTTATTCCGCCAAACATGTAACCACAATACACGGGAAAAGGTTTCATCTTAAAGTTTTATTGTCACACTTTTTTTTTTTTTTGTTTGTTTGTTTTAAATCTTCGATTTATTTTACTCCGAACTAAAAACAAAGGTTAGTGGCGTCCTTTGCGGTATCGGCATATATTCACTACCAGTCAAAGAACGAATGTCCAGAGCCAAGCTCTTTATATCAGGGCTGGAAGGAAGGGGGAGCGGGTGTAGAAATTTGGCTTCTGTCCCTTTGTACGGGTCCGCTGGATTAAGCACCACAGGGACTGTGTGTCAAAACCGCACACCGCTTACTTCCCGGCAGGCAGCGCACCTCCCGGCAGGCAGCAAACCGCCCAACGTGCAGCAAAATTGACCCTCTCTCTTCCGATGGGGTTAAACATCAATGATATACGCTGTAAGAAAAGCTAAAGGAAAAACAATGCATAACCATAGCCCCCCCCACACAGAAAACAGAGGAACGTCATGCCCCCTGCTGTCTATATGCTGTCATTACAAGGGATGGGATTCCACTTTACTAATAAATACACATAAGTCAATGCTGTACAATGTTATATATATATATATATATATATATATATATATATATGCTGAGCTCACGATAAATTGAAAACCAGGATTGGAATGGCGTGATGCTTTTTTGGCGCACAATATACATTTAAATACAGGACCATTTGCCAATTCATACAGTTAGGCGCTCTCTAAATAAGTCGGCGGGGCATTTAAATAAATACACATATATCAGCACATGGAGGAAAAGCCCCCCCCCCCCCATTGGAGGTCCCCCAGGAAGATTTGGGCAATTCCCTGTACAGATTGTGCCACGACCTCCCTACCATGTGCCAGGAATAAAGCAAAATAGGGGGAAAGGTGATGTAGTCACAAGGAACATAACAGGATCGGCAAGGGGAAGGAGCCATGAAGTTGGGTAGAAGAATGCAAATTCCCTTTAAGTCACTGTAAATGTACACATACACACGGCTCGTACGGCTCAGAGGAGGAAAAACTCGACTCTAGAACACAATGGCGTATGAACACATACACCTGGGCATGGACGGATGGAACCCTGTACAACGATAACGATGAAAATCAATGAGTGTACGTGTTTCACGGTTACATTTAAATGCCACAAGAGCATATGACGCACATTTACACAGAAAAAGCTGACATATGGCTGTGTATATGACAAGCGACTTATTCTGGCTTGGGCCAGGGGGGCATGACCCGGGGCACCGCACCCAGGTAGCCGACCAGGTTCTCCAGCGCACCACTGATCCACGGGCCGGTTGAGTAGATCCTGATCCACGGGCCGGTTGAGTAGATCCTGATCCACGGGCCGGTTGAGTAGATCCTGATCCACGGGCCGGTTGAGTAGATCCTGATCCTGGGCCAGACCTATGGCGGTGCCCAGCCACGATACACCACTATTTATCATATAAAGGCTTAGGATGGCTGAAGTTTATGGGAGTTGCAATCTAGGCTAGTGCCGATTTATATTTATATATATATATTGGCTAATATCTTTCTGTTCAGGGGTGAATATTAAAGTTATCTCGATGTGGTTGATGCCACCTGCCGGTCTGAAATGAATAGTAGGATTTGCAATTAAACTCCTTGAGCCGGATGGTTATAGATCGTCCGCGGCAACGACAACTACAAAGAAATTTAGATGAAGTGGGGAAAAAATAAAAATCCTTATTATCTTTATATTAGACAATGAAAAACATCTCAGGAGAGGGCAGGGAGGCTTCTTCATGGAAATTACGATCCTCGGCTTCTGTAGAACCTTCCTTGAGGTGACAATCCCAAAAGACCAGATGAAGTATTACGACAGCATAGAAAATGGTTGCCAGCAGCCATTTTGTTTTTTGTTGAGGAAAAGACTGCTGTCCTTGCAATTGTCAAATCACTGCCCGCTGCGGCGGATGTTTTAGTCGGAACGATAAGAAACGTCAGATTAGTAAAACCGCCGTAGAATACTCTACGAAGGCTCTGGGTTATAAATACACAGCAATACGAATCAGTGCCTGCGCAGAGCGGCCTCTGCCCTTCCAGAAAGACACTAAAAAACAAGACGTGACACCTAAAAAGTGGCCGGCTAGACAGCTCCATTGCCCCAGCGGCACGTCGGGCGCAGAGACAGCTCTATCCCGGATTAGGAAATGGACCTCGACGGACCCGTGAGCTACTGAGGGCCACCACATAATATACGGGCTTGTAGACGCACACGAGACAAGGCCACGGAAGGCATCTTAAGGCCGCGAGTGGAAGGCTTTCCTAGAAGTCCAGCTATTTCCTTAGCTGAAGACTGTCCAATATCTTCTTTTTGTGGTTTGGGTCAATTACCCCGGCCTCCTCCAAATCCTCCTCCCCGATATCACTGAAAAACAAACAAATTAGAGTTTTTAGGGCCAAATATATGAACACACTGATTTAACCAATAAAAAAGAAGGATTGATTCTCGCCTCCAGGCTTGTATGAAACAGGCTTGTTATGTCTTTTGCATAATTGAGTCACCGTATTGGGTTCTAATACCGCGACACCTGTTTGCATGCAGAGACCCGAGGGGTTCTAAGATACCTTCTCTGGGGTACACTTAGTGATATAGGGGGAGAAAGGGTTGTGTCCCCAGCACCCCAGACACACATCTTAGGGCTGACACTAAGCAGCAAAAAGGGTGTTACTCACTAAACAGTGAGCTGCGATATCTCAATAACTTTACTAGGCATTGGCTGAATAACTGAATGACTCCAAGGAAGAGACGATGCTGTTGGTGGACTGGATGGGGATAGATGAGAAATATTGGGGGGCTCTTTACAGACAATGTGTGTAATAATGTAAAGTATCCGGGGGTCACTACCAAAGTCATGTGATCGCTGACATGGGTATCTGCTGTCTTATAGCACCCTCTGCTGGTTGGTTAAGATAACACTTATTTGTCAAATACCGTATTGGCTCGGATATAGGCCGCCCCCTAAAAGTTTGGTGCTTTTTTAAAGAAAAAGTTTTTTTCTTTAAAAAAGCACCAAAAAAACATGCTGCCACTCTGCCCCCCCCCCCCCCGAGATATGCTGTCACTGTCCTCCCTCCCCGAGATATGCTGCCACTGTCCCCCCCCGAGATATGCTGTCACTGTCCTCCCTCCCCGAGATATGCTGCCACTGTCCCCCCCCCCCCCCCCGAGATATGCTGCCACTGTCCTCCTCTGCCCCCCGACTTACCGGAGCTGACTCCCGGGTGTCTTGCGAGGCCGGCGGGGGACGTAGATGTCCCCCGCCGGCCCCGCAAGACACCCGGGAGTCTGCTCCGGTAAGTCAGACGGGGGGCCAGAGGTAAAACGCATCGTGCGGGTAGACAACCGCACGACGCGCTTAGACAACCTCCCGTGCCGGCACCCCCCCCCCCCCCCGTGGGAAGTGCTGGCAGGGGAGGCTGTCTGAGCGTATCGGGGAGTAGGATGCAGGTCCCCTGCACCGCTGCGGGGGATCTGTATCCTAACCCCGCTGCCTGCCCGGCGCCCGGGACTGCATGTCCCGGGCGTCGGGCGCTAGACCCCGAAT
The DNA here is from genome assembly GCA_023333645.1 of Sceloporus occidentalis. Classification (NCBI taxonomy): domain Eukaryota; kingdom Metazoa; phylum Chordata; class Lepidosauria; order Squamata; family Phrynosomatidae; genus Sceloporus; species Sceloporus occidentalis. Next base: position 2,681,108 of record JALMGF010000137.1, read on the forward strand.
ATATATTCGGTATATATTTGTCTTATTAAACCCTGCATCCTCTAAGAGGGGGCTACGGGTAGCCGGGCCATAAAGTTGCCAGGTATGCTTTCAGAGTGTAAGAGTTCTCAGAATTTACCGACAGATATTTCCTGAGGATGGTGGGATTTAGAGTACAGTAGGTTGCCGACTGTGGCAACTTGAACTGACAAAGGATTTCTACAAAGGTATTAAATTATTACTAACTGATAAAGTAAAACGAATATTAGGCCAAAATATCAGCAGGTACCTGAGGAACTCCAGGTCATCCCAGCCATTGTGGATTAGCCCGTTCTCGTATCTCTCAAGCCCAATGGCCCGTAGCCACTCTCCGACGCTGGACTCCCGCAAGCTGGAGGAATTGTGTCCGCCCTGGTACAGCGCCTGCAACAAAACCCACAGATAAACTAGCGGTGGAATCCATGATCCGGTCGCAGCGGTATTTATAACTCTGTTTCAGCTGGAGAAGGTTATGGCGGATCTCGAAAGGATTTCCCAATGAGACCAGAAGCGAGACTGAACTGAAAAAGCCGTGACAAAAGTCTTATTACGACGCCGGACAAAAGACCGCCGGGTGGAATATGGGCATCGTAATGAATGGTGCGTATTTTATGGTGACCCCTATGCACTAAAACCTTACCTCCTCGGCAAGGTCCTCCTGAATGCTCTCTCTGATGCAATGCTGCGAGAAGGCCAGGGGCCGAGTATAGTCAATGCAAAGCGGCGGTAGGTCCATTTTGCTCTTCCCTGGAAGCGCGTGAGATCCTCGGCTCTTCGCGTCCCTGCCCAGGGGGTCCGTCTTGCCCCCGGAATAGTCCACTTCGCTAAGAGTACGCGCCATCTGCAGCACGGAGCAGGAACGGTCGTCCTGCATGGCATGAGATTGGGCATTCCCATGAGGCTCTGCCAGGTAGGAGGGCTGGGGAGCTGGCATGGGAGGCCTCGAGTGTGGTTTGGATGGAAACTTGGTCTCGGGGGGATCACTGAAGGTGACACCTACCCGGCCTTTGCCGGTTACGGCTCTCGGATGAGCTTCTTCTCCCTGACGGGAATGTAGTTCCCCGGAGGTGACGTAGAAAGGATTGTCCAGCATCTCAAACTCTGCAGACTTCGGGAGAGGAGGCGGTGGGAAGTCGGGAGGCGGAAGATTGAGGGTCCCAACATCTTCATCAGAGGACGTCTCCTCCCCGCGCATGGCGTGTGGCTGCTGTCTGCGCCTATCGGAGTATAGCGATGGCACTGTGATTTGCACTTTATTCTTGGCCGTTCCAGGAGAGGGTAACTGTCCTTCAGGGGGCATCATGTGATGGGGGACCCCCTCCAAGACATAGTACGCAGGATTGTTGAAACTGTTCTTTACGGCAAGGCCTTCACCCTCTGCCTGCGCCTCCCCTTTACACCTAAAAAGAGACAAAAAAGATTAAATCTGAAGCAAAAATGAGAACGGCTCCTTCAGATCTGCTGTCAGTGGTAAATTCGCAAAGAATAGTTAATTCATAATTGTGTGAATTGTGTATTATGGAAATAATAACGAAAGTAAAAATTAATTTATGCTGTTACAGGGTAAAGATGTATTCCCATCCCATTTCTACCACCATCTCTGAAAGAACTCACCGTGCCACTGAAGGGTCTTCCTTTGTTACAGGAAAACCGATGGGTGGGCGACTGTTTACATGGGAAGACCCTTTATCCGGCTCTTCAAACACCTTCCCAAGAGCGGGGCCCGGTGTCTCTGTACCCAGATGTTTCCGACTCGCAGATCTAAAGAAAGAATGAATTATGCTGATAATATTACCCATAGTTGTAACGGGACGGAAATATTCTTCTGTGAACAACCCTACTCTGAATTCAAACGTTTCCGGGGTTCCTGACGAACCAACGTTCCATCTAAGGTGAGACATCTTGTACCCAACAAAAAAAGCACATGGCCCGGTTTGTTAAATGGTTAATTACATATGATACAATACATTTGGGGTCACGTAACCCTCTAGACTCCTCAGAACCAACCCTTTTGCTGTAGAAACCTGTGCCAACGGTGTCACAGAACCCAAGTACATGACTTGTTATAAGCTGAACGACACTTTACTTGGTTTGGTCTTGATTCGGTCTCGCTACTGAAGGTGGTTTTCCCTTGATGGCGCCGGTCTCATCCTTGTCAATGCTGATCCATTCTGCGGGGAAAAGGGGTGACATGTTTGGCACCGGTCTCTGTAAAGGGTGATCTTGGGACTCCTATTACCCTTGTTTGCCTCTAAATACCCCCTTATGGAATTTCTCACGTAAGGACGGTGTCGCTCCATGCAGGTTGCTTACCGTACAGCCGCTCTCTGGTCCCCAAGCGTTCCGCAGGCACGCGCACCTTCATGGAGCCACGGATATTCCCCGTTTCCTCTCCGCGGTGAGACAGGTAAGTGAGGAACTGCTGAGAAGTGCTCCCGATCATAGACTTCAGGGCGATCACGCACTCCCCTAAGAAAGGAATTGAGGGGGATTCATGAATGTTAATCCTTTAAATGAGGAAGTACCGGTATTTTAAAAAACATTAAGGGAATTCTAATGGAAACTGTGTAAATGGATAAAAAAAAAAATTCATACCGGTTAAAAAAAGTATATTTTTGAATAATATATTCTTCCAAAGAGAAGCCCCATATTTAGTCAGTTCATTGTGGTCGATATTTATCTTCAATAGGGACGAAATTTATCACTTAAATGCTGAGAATATTAATCACCAACAGCTGGATTTATGAAGGAAAGAAGGGGCGTGTCTTCTACAAACAAAATGGCTCCACACGTAGGGAATCTAGATAATTTTCATTTGGGGTATACGATTCCTTCTACGTGGCAGAATTTCATTTTAAATAATTTTCATGATAAAATAACCAAGTATCACTTTAAATGCCCCCCTATAATGATGCATCCTAATTATTTGCTCAAGCTGTTATTTGTTACCATACGACTCGTATCCATCCACGGATTTGACCGTCAGCAGCAAGTGCTGGTCTTGCAGGTACTCAATCTCCGACAGAATGGGCTTCAGCTGCAGAAAGGACAGAAACACTGATTAAATCACCTAATGACCAAGCAGATCACAGAAAATCTGAGTTTAACACAAAATACTGCATTGTCCTAAATACCTTTTATTTGGTTAAAATTTAAACAGGAGATTAGCGTGGATTTATTTAAAATAGTAATCCTAGGACCCACTCTAGTCCTAGAAGAACAAAACGGCGGATCGTTGGGCCATTGATTTTTGGTACAGACGTGATCATCTACTTAATAAAATGCTCATATTAGAAATTTAGTTTTTTGGGGTCCTGATTTTATATTTGACTCGAAAGCGCTTGTTTTACCGGCTATGTCTTGCAGTAATTATTTAGCTACAAACAGTCCTGACTGTAAATCCCAACAGGTGGATGTCCCAGCTAATTGTCTGATTTTGGTTTTTAGAACGCAGATCTAAGAGACATTCCTAGACTACGTCTCTTTGACTCACAGTTGGGAGCTGTCGCGACGACCACTGTACTTTCAAGAAGTTGACGTTATCGACGCTCTGACTGTCGTTCTCGCTGCTCTTCATGAACTCTGAAATAAGGAAGACACAAAGCAGGTTTTCATGTTGGAAAGACCTTTAAAACCTCAACATCTTAACACCATTCCATGCCATCGTCGTTGGCTGGTCACATCAAACCTATCATGGCGGCATTCTGCGCGAGGCTCTCCAGAGAGCTGTAATCATTATCATCTTTTGCCAGAAACACTTAGATGTCAAGTGAGAACAAAAGCCGACACAGATAGGCTGTTGCCATAGAAACCGAAAAACTTCTTAAACCCACAAGGAAAAAAATACAATGGCTGCTACGGTTTTTTGCTTAATATACTAGAGGGCACACCGAATGTTTTGCCCGCGTAGAACAGCACCTTTAAACAGTCGTAAAAAGGAGCCGACTGTGTACAACGCGTTTCGCAGCAGTAACTCAGGCAATAATTAATGCATATTTTAAAGTCGTTCTAGCAATACACGTCCGTATCTTTTAATTGAACCCCCATTTAATGAGTGTTTGCAGGCTCCTATATACAAAGGTCATTCCAGGAACCCCAAATCCTGTATTTTTATACTTCTTAGGTGAGCGCTCCCCTATCTTCAAGTTCTTTAAGAACTATTAAAGGCTCGGGATTTAAACAAAATGTACGAGCCGGTCCCAACTCAGAAAGGGAGGAATCTCACCTTCCAGACACCCAGAGTAAAACTCAATGAAAAACTTAGTCCTGCTGGCGGTCTTCACGATGGCTTCAATGTTCTCAAACTCTATGTAAGCCTGGTCTGATGCCTTCAGGAGACCTGGGGCAAACGGAGAAAACCCCTCAATGACAGTCTATGAACACGTCAACCCAACACCAACGCTACCGGCATGTCGGAAACTTTCCATATGTGGCTCAAACAGCTGCGTTACCTTTCTTGGAAACAAACTGTGAGGTCACTCCAACTTCAAACGATCCAAAAACCGGAGAATGGTCACTGGTCATGATGTCATCGGTGCACCCTGTAAAAAAAAACAAGTATAAATCCAACTAAGATTATTGGGGATCACAAGCATTTTGTACAACAACCCTAAACTGCCAGGGATTCTGGGTAATACAATGCCTTATCCCACCATCACACATGGTATCAAGGGATACAAGATAATAACTAATCTATATAGAATACAGAACTAACAAATTTATCATGAGTTAATTTAGTATTTAAATAAATAAAATGTATTTAATATGTGATTTTAATTAAGCATCGTAACCATTAAGCACCCACGTGGAGAGGGGAAAGTTAAAAGAAGGTTCATAGTGTTGTGTCTGTGTTATACATCAACTACGTCATGTTCTTACCGTAAGAGTTGCAGATCACGTGTGTTTCGGGGTAGGATTTCCACAGGATTCGATCACACCATGACGGAACGTTCGTACGTACCTGCGAGACAGCGTTTGCAAAAGAACACAACATTTAATTGCTTTGCCGGTAAATAGATTTAGAAATACACAAGAAGAATTCTTGCACGGATCAGAGGGGGCGCACGGATCAGAGGGGGCACACGGATCAGAAGCAGGTAAAGTCTTCTTCTATTCCTTACCCCAGTGGGTTTGTGTTTGTGCCATACGTAGGTATCCCTGGATCCCCTCTCATAGCGGTACGTGGGTGGAAACATGATCTCTTCTTCATCTGCGGAGGACATCACATTGACATCAGAACGACATCAGATGTGTAACAGACCACCATTCACGCGGGCCTTAGCTTTCACTTTTAGGGCAAAATCAAGCGCCTGGTCAGACTTTCAGAACATCATCAGATTACTCTACCCAGAGTCCTCAATTACCAAAGCAGATCCCCCTATACAATAACATCAACCGCCATCCAAATCTCTGTACTGTCTCCATCAGGCACTGGTCAGCTTTCCCTGTATAGTACCGTCTGATCACCTGGTCCGATTGCCCCGTACTGTACCGACAAGGACCGGATCTCCCAGTATAAACGTGGGAGAATATTTTTCAGGCTCACTTACTAAAACGCAGGAAGATTTTGTTTTTCTCCTTCTCCAGGTTCAGTTGGTCGACCTTCAGCAGCGGCTCAAACTCTTTACGGCTGATGTAATTCAGGATTTCCTAAGAGTCCAACAAGATGAGGATCAGTAAACTATATCGTTTCCCAACAGGGTGCTGAATTTTCCCCAATACTGTGCATTTATATACATGCCACAGAAATCCCACAAAAAACAAACAAAAACAGAATGCTCGGGGTTAATAATTAGTTATTACAAGCAACATCAGTCAGTAATAGGCCATTGGGGCATTTATAGTAGAAGATGTAGCTGCTGATAAATAACAACATATAATATAAATATCAGCACTAATGCTTCTTTTGTTGCCTGTTTGCAGCCATGTAATATTGTGACCCTCCTGGAGCATATTTAAGGACTAGAGTGCATGCTCTTGTGGTTCACATATATAAATAACAGACACCACATGCTTTTAGTGGTGTATCCCCATTATTGAATCATATTTCTTTTTGACTGAGGGTGCACAATCTTGCAAAATGCAAGCAAAATAAAGAAAAAAAAAAAAAAGAAGAAAAGAAAACCATAAAACCATCTCACCTGGACATCCATATCCAGCCGGTAGTTGAGATCTCCGAACCAGAAGAGGTGAGTGAAACGCAAGGAGATATCAAACGAATTCAGCTGTTTGTCTCCCAGCGAGAGAAGCCTCAGGATATCCAGATAATTTTGATTCCGTCTAACGCAGAGGTAAAAAAAATATTATTTTTGTTAATCCAGAAATTTGGATTTTCCATTAAAACGTCAGCTACATGGAATGTGATTCCGAATTCTAGAATTTCTTCAATACTGCTTGCTGATTTTTTTTAAAGCAGAAGGTCCCAGGCCAGCCGGTTTTTGGCATACCCAGGCCATATGAATCCATGCCTGGACCAGCCATCAGGCACATCGGGCAAATGCCCCATGGCACCTATCATGTACCTTCACTGCCACTCCATCGGCATATTTCATCCTGATGTGCTCCGACATGCTTTAATATTTGTAAGAATGCAGCAGGGCGCGTCCAGCATGCCGTCACACACTTCGTTTATCGGCCACTGGTCTTAAAGTGCCAGTACGTCCCTGTATGAACTTCTGTACGGGTAGCAGGGAAAGATACTGATGTACTTAAAAGGCAACCACAACCATTACTTTTATTACCAGTATCAGATAAAAAAAAATATTGTGCCGTTTTCTTTAAAGAAAACATAAAAAAAAACAGTTCCTGTTTTTAATATAATTGTTTTAATATATAATTTAGAATTTATTTATACATAATATAATGTTTTCAGGCAGCTGCATAGCAGCCATTTGTTCTCGTTCTGTTATCTGAGCTCCTATCTACTAGACAACCCCCCCCCGACTCCTTATCCTACTGCCCGCGGTAAACAACAGAACGGCTCAGTCTTAATCACCCAGCTGGACTCTCTGACTAATTAACGTCTATGGAGGAACGGACTTCATTAGCATTGCCATAAAGCATCAGCTCAGTGTGGTGTCTGAGCCAGGAAAGTCACCCAAGTTTACAGATAAAGGGAGTTTATTGGAACAAAAAGAGAAAAAAATGTAGGTTAGTACTGACAAAAATCTTTTTTTTTTTTTTGCCATTTTGTTTTTTCCATTCTCCAGTAATGTATACGGCACTGGATTTTATGCTCAAGGACAAAAAAAAGATGATCTCCTATAATTGCTCTTTAGAAAACAATTCTTGCAAGACCGTCCATGGAAGAAGCCGGGTGATGCCTTTAACACCTGCTCCTTTTTGGCCCCGTTTGGATGATTGACGTGAGACGCTCCTTACCTGGCCGTCTTCTCATTGCCTGAGGTCAGGTGACAGTTGACAAATCCAAACGAGGTCCCGTTAAACATGAAAGATATCCCGACTGCACCCTTATTGCCTGCGAATAAATGATGAATACACGTGTCACCGTGAACTCCCATTCCCCTAGAGCTTCACTCAAAGGTTAGGACTCACGGAACTTCCCAAAAGACGACAATTTACACTTTGGGACGATTCAAAGCTCCTTAAAGGACAATTTGCCCTCACACCAGCTAGCTTAAGTGCAGGAGTAAAGGGGCAAATGCAGAATCCTACCATGCATTTCTTAAGGGGACACTACAGAAATGTATAGAGACATCTCAGTGATCACGTGCACTAAAGTGCACACCGTATCCCTTTAATGAACAGGCCCCAGTGTCACTGGGAACGGTTCATTCCTTAATCTATACATAGTCTCGAGAAGGTCTTACCAAGGGTGTTGGCGATGCCCGTCTTCACGCTGGATGTGCTTATATGACTTATTCGGTTCTCATGCTCCGGCCGGACCAACACGGCAATTTTAATATTCCATAAGGACTGCATGGCGACCTGTAGAAAGAAAACTGAATTCGCGTGACTGCTAATCAACAATAAACATCATACAAAGCATTAAATAACAGCTTACGTAACATAGACTGATGCAACAAAATCATATAAAGTACAAGTTAAATATTTACTGACCAATCAGAACAGCTTAAGCACAGAACCCACTCTCAAAATGAGTTATCATTCCATTCCAAACCTTATATAAGCAATTAAACAACTTGTCTTGTAATATAGAGTTATTATAAGATATGGGCATAAGTAACATGCATTAAATGTATTATTTCAAACCTTGTACCCTAGAATGTAAGGGAGCTTAAACATGCATGGGATAGGGATACGGCTCCTGAAGACGAGACCAACGACTGATTAAGGTTCTGAGTCTTTACAGCAGGAAAAATGGGCGACTAGACGGGGGCCGAATGGGGCAACCTGCCGGCAGATTCTATGCTTCTCACACCTACCGGCCGGTAATCCACCTCGGTATAGTCTTTAAGCATCCCTCGCAGGAAGTCCACCCACTCTTTGTCTGCTACCGAGTTCTCCTGGGTTCCAAACACGTAGATATCGTGAGGGATGGTGACCGTCATCTCGTCCATGGTCTTCCCCAGACCCTTGGAACTGAACCAGGAAGTGAGGTTCTTCTGCGGCGGGACACTTCCTGTAAAAGGCGACACCAAGAGATGAGGGAACCGCCAGGTACACCGATACGGAAGTATAACAACAACGAGGAACTGGGATAACGTCTTCAGAGTGTAGTCCGTACATTTTTTGGACTGCGATTGAAGCACATTAACAGCGTGGTAGCCTTCTAGATCATCGGGCGAGCGTAGGACACATCACACATCACCCTAGGCTAATAAACATCTCCTAACAATCATAATCCATTTTTTTTAGATACACTGTATTCATTGCAATGGTAAAACCTGCTATTCCTAAACAAATTACCAGCACGCACATCCATTCCTACAAAAATATACGTTAAATAACCATGCTGTTTTTTTGGCCAAAGCCCAAAGGGGTCACCCCGCCATGTTCAGGCCCGCCGTGAGAGTTGAGTCCTAACTGAAAGACAATGTCCCCAAACCAAGACAAAAATGGCTTATAGCAAGCTGGGAGCGGGATTTATATATTTCACCCACTTCACCCTTAAAAAGGGAGCTAAAAAATAATAAAAAAATAACAACATATTAAGAGGTCGTTGGCTACTGGGTACTTTTATAAGCCTACATACAGTAGATACTTTCTGGTTTGACTAAGAACTTGGATACATTGTTTTTCTACTTCTTAACTAAGTTATGCTGGAACAGCGCGCCCGGCAAAGGGGTCCCCATTCCTCCGAGGTAGCTCCTCTCTATGGTACAAGCGGTCATATCGGGTTTCGTTTCCCGTTCTCACCCATGTTCCAGGTCCCGATAAAGACCGAAATCATGTCCGGTTCATCTTGGTTCGAGTGTTTGTTTTTCATCAGCTGGAGCAGC